>JAUTBT010070466.1:0-13755 GCA_032361225.1 Lepetodrilus schrolli
CCTGCACCACCCCACACACACTAGACTACCTTGCCACTCCCTGCACCACCCCACACACACTAGAGTAGACTACCTTGCCGCTCCCTGCACCACCCCACACACACTAGACTACCTTGCCACTCCCTGCACCACCCCACACACACTAGAGTAGACTACCTTGCCGCTCCCTGCACCACCCCACACACACTAGACTACCTTGCCACTCCCTGCACCACCCCACACACACTAGAGTAGACTACCTTGATCATCTCCTTGGCTCTGACTGCGGCATCCTGAGCGCGGTACCTCTCCGCCTCCAGCTGATCCCTCTGAGCTCCGTTCTCCTCCTCCAACTTCACCTGCATCTTCCTGCAACATCGATTGTCAAATCTTTTAGCAGTGGCACAAACAGCTCTAATGCTAGGATCAACATGGTCCTGTCACACATGTTAAATTTCCCAAATAATTGATGGATTTGTTGCTTGGTGCGGCTGTGGGAACATTTTACACACGTGACACCAAAATAGTATATTGAACTCTTTCAAAATTATTCTGATCATATCTCAATGGCAGGAAGAAACCTGTAACATCTAATACACAGGGTTGCAGTAAACCTGTGATGAACCAACGATGCTAACTGCACTGCGAGAGTGCAGACATCACATCATATCATAATTGCACCAGAAAAGTAATTTCTTGAGAAAGAAATATTTTATGTAATTTTACATATTGAAACGGGTAGTACGAGGTACAGTATTGCCCGACAATCATATACTGTAAAACACAATATTACATACTTAATATTATTATTTAATTTATGTACAAAGATAATTTTTTAATAAATGTATTGGGGTTTTGTTTATTGCAAATTTGAATAATTTAATTCCCATGAATGTCAATTTTTGCATTTGCATGTAATTTTGTGCCCACATATTTAAGTGCTTTACAGTACTTTACTTGATTTGGTCTTGCAGAAATAGTATGCAAGTTGCAGAGTTCAAAGGTTACATACTTGGACATATCCAGTTCCGTCTGCAGTTTTTCGAACTTGGTTTTGAACCACTCATGAGCTTGCTGTAAGTGTTCAGAGATCTCCAGACTTTCTTTGTGAACTTCCTTCAACTTCCCCTCAGCATCGTTCTTCCTCCTGTGTACCATGTCCTCTCGTTTACGTGTTTCCTGCAGACATGAAAATTCACGTCGGAATTCACTGAATGTAAAATTGTTTATTCAAAATATGCTACAATTCCAGCGATGTGATTTGTTGAGAGGTGTCCTGGAAAAACTCGTACACCCTGGTCTTGCTGTAGTTAAAAGTTGTGACCTCATGATCACTGTGACGTCATGGCGGCCGCCCTCAACTCGCATTCTGCATGGATATTCGCAAGTTCGCTTTTTTTAAAGTATGGAGATCTATTACGATTTAAAATAAATTCTTTACTAGCATGACTTCCGGGGCATATGGCGTTTTACAAACCGAAATTTCCTGTACACCCCTTGACCTTTGGTTTCGGGGTATAAGAGAAATTTCGACTTGTAAAAACTTGTACACCTCGGAAATCATGCTGGTAACTAATATAAGAATTTATTGGATTGGTGAACAACTTAATGTGAAATTTTGACATAAACATGGTCCAGTACCAATCTGTATCAAGGATATTCACATTGGAATAATACACTAATATAGCAATAAGCCGGAGTATTTTTCTCTAGCGCTCTCGTGAGTGCCCGATCACCATGGATACGATTGCTACGAGATTCTCATGGTCTCGTAGTAGATACGAGGGCATTGAGAAACGACGCCCAGGTCCGTTATATTACTTGTTTTATGGTGCCAATTTGAAACAAGTAAAGAAAAATGTTTTAAATGCAAAAGAGCCTTTCTAGATTGTGAAAAAAATGTAAATCACAATCTTCAACTGTTTTAATCTTCACATAACATTCCTGACAAGACAATGACAAGAAAGAAATCCATAAAACAAGCAATATTTTTGGTCTGGCCTTAAAATGAACACTGTACAATGTTTTCTGCTTATCCTTACAGAGTACTTCTTCTTAATATCATCCCTGATCTGTTTCTCCTTGTCAAGGGCAGCTTCCTTCTGTTTGAGCAGTTGGCTGGTATTCACTTGAGCCTTGGCTAGGTCTCCAATCTCCTGTTGTAGAGTGGCAATCTGAGACATGAACATCTGAATTGTCTCCCCCTGAATAGAAAGAAAACTGAATTATCTCCCCCTGAATGAAAAAAAACACCACAAAATGAAGCAGCTGCACATGACCAAAAAAAAACAAACTGATAATGAATAAAGTAAGTAGTTGTTTAAATATTATTCATGTTATAGGCATACAATCACGCTTTGTGGACATATTTCAAGGTCAAACATATTTTTACCTGAAAGTATGTACATTTGATTTGTCTACAAAGGTCCCACTGATTTTCAATATTTTTTCATGTCAACAACCCATGATTGTATGAAAATGCAAATGTATTTATATATTTTGAGAACTTAATTACCTGGCTTTTATTCCTCCTGATATATTCATCCCTCATTGTCTCCAATTCATCAATATCATGCCTCACAACCTGTCAGGGGGAAAACCAAACATTGTACTATGATTAAATATACAAATATTATAGTTTTAGCATGAAAATTACATACATGATTATTAGAAAACAGTGATAAATCCTAAAAACCTATAAACAATTATTAGTCATAAAATTAGATACAGTGTGCATTATCGCTTTTCCATTTTTCACATTTTTGTAAAATAAAAATATAAGATGATAAATTGTAATTTTAACAAATGCCATGTGCCTTTCAAAAACAATATGTAAATTATACGGTGTATATACCAAATACCAATAAATAAAAGTAAATTAAAATAACATTAACATAAATAAAACTAATAGAATATGGTTAATTATTAAAAACAGTTTCGTTCTTAATATTTAATATCTCCATGAGCCATTAGTTTTTAAATAAATAATACAAATTAGTATGTTATTTTCATAATTGACTGCATAATTAGTTAAACATGTCAAATATGCACCACATTTTTTCAAAAAGCATTCACCACACCAAAGCATATTGTAAGACCCACCTCCATCACAAACTAGACAATAGTTTTTCCCACCAGCTTGTATTTAGGATTACATTTCAGTGTACCAATAGAAATAATCACTCCACACCACAAATATAATTCCAGATTTCTTTCACTACTGTCAAATACCGCATTTTTACATTTGGGGTAGAATTTTGTAGACATGTATATAACTATATACTGACAATTCATGGCAAATAATTTTATTTATTAATAATTTCTTTTTGTAGAATGGAGCTTTAAATAACCTTGCATGCAATCACACAGAATGTCAGGATTTGAGTGAGGGCTTACTCCGTTCACTTTCACTTTCATTTTCTCTGAAGAGAGATGAACATTCAAAATGTCCATGACAAAAAATATATTTTCTGACATTAGAATTCATGGAAATTATTAAAAAGTAAATTACTATGACACAAATAGTAAATACTAAATCTTAGATTAAAATCTGACAATCTATGATCTATATCTACTCACAGAATTAAATCTATCACTACAAGGCAATTGCAAACCAAAACTATATATATTAATGTAAAAAACACATATAAAACAAACAACTTCAAAAATGTCAGTCCATATGACTTCAAACAATATACTTATACTAATGTTATTCAAACAAAAATTTAAAAGAAACAAAAATTTAAAACAATGTTCACATTGCATGCGACTTTCACCTACCTTCATATGAGCGACGTTATCCTCGAGATGTTTTTTGGCTTTATGGAGGTACTCCGCTTTGCGCTTCTGTTCAGTTAGCTTGTGGTTGAGATCGCTGTGTATCCGCTCGGCCTCGTTGGCTCTGTGTCGGAGTTCTGTGTTTGATTTCACCAGATCCATGTTACGAGTAGAGAGACTGTCGTTCTGCTTCTTGAGCTGAAAAGGAAATTCCACTAAGGTATGATTCAATGAGAATCTGTGACCTTGTCCTTGTATCATCACCTACGAGTCCGTGAAACTGAGAGAGTTGCAAACTAAATCCAATGTACAGAAATGAGAATGGGAAATGGTATTTTTAGCTAAAACAGTCAGGATCCAGGGGCCACAGGCCATGGCCAGGTTCATGAGATAGTCCCGAGAGCCTCAAAACTTGCAGATTCGCAGAATTCTCAGGTATGGAAAATGACAATTGTAGTTTCAGCGGAAAACAAGTCTGGGCTGCAGGCCACATCCAGTGCAAATAAATCGACCCCAGGGCAAATAAATCTGCGTCTTTTCCACGGATCAGCAAAAATTTTACATTCCTGGTTTTGGGTCATTAGTACCAGCTCATAGGTTTACTGCAACACTCAGTGCTACAGGCTTTGGATATTTCCTCCTGTTGTAAACTGGCAAACTGTTATTTGAGCAAATTGATATTAAAAGCTCAATATTTAAATAGCCAAAATGTTTTTGTTGTTATTTTAAAGCAATGTAAAACATACCTCGGCCAACTCCCTGCTGTTTTTCTTGATGGATTTGTCCCTCTCTTTTCGCAACTCTTCACGTAGTGCGTCCATCTTACTTTCAAAGTTCCGAATCTCCAGGCGCAACTCTTCCTGGTCCTTGTTCCTGTGGGCAAAAAATATGTTCAAATATTGATCGGTTGCTCCTTTTTTATTTGATTTAGATTTTTGAAAGTTAACATTGACATTTATTTCTATTTCATGTTACAAGGGACCCGAGATGATGAAACTTTTGAGTACGATTTTAAACTCAACTAAAAAGTTTTGTTCACAAATCCCCATATAAAATTTGAGCATGAATGGGCAATAATTGGATAATAGCTCTCAAATGTACAATACAAAGCGTTCCAAATGAAGCGCGATAAGTCTGACCCAATCCGCCGCTGCACTGCACCCTCCCACCCCAACCCCCACCTCCTCTCCACCTCAGACCATGGTGACCATCTCACTTCTGGGTGTGGAGCTGTGAGATCTGTGCATCTCGCTTGCCGAGTTCCACCTGGAGGTTCTCGACCAGAGATTGGAGCTGAGAGTGAGACGTCATGACGGCCTCCAGGGTGCTGGCCATCTCGCGGTTCACCGTCTTGGCCGAGTGCAGGTTCTTCTTGTACGACGTGCCCTGGGGAGAGACAGGTTCATGACTTAGTCAGCATGTCAGGAAAGCCATTATTGTAATGTCATGAGGTACAGCTATGTGTTTGACCCTAGTGTATCGCTCAACCGACTGACATCTGCTGATGCTAAAAAACAAGCATATAAAATGTGTATCCATATTTGAATCTTCTGTTGACCTACCAGTTGCATAAAACCATAGCTATCCTCATGAACATATACCATTCTTAAAACCCCCATCTCACCCAACACCCTCCATCTCATGGTATACCCCACACACATGTGCTATCGACCCACCCCACACACACAACCAAGGCATAGCCAGGAGTGAAATAAAGTGCAGGCATACTTGTTAGTCTGGAATTTGCTTTTCCAAAACAAAATTATTAGCAGGCATTGGTTTTAATGGCCTATTGGTACCTATACTTCTATCGACCAACTGATAACCCACACAAAGCACCATACACGACAATAGCCAGCTCCACCCACCTTCTGCTTGTCACGGTCGTCCAATGTATGCAGCTGTGTCAGAACGCGGTCCAGGTCAGTCTCCAGCCGTTCCCTGGCTGCGGTGACCAGCTGCAGCTGCTGGTCCTTCTGCTTCATGAGTTCCTCTGACAGCTGGTGCTGACTCTCCAGACACTGCACTGCCACCTTCAACTCACTCACCTCCTTCTGAACCTGTGGCAGACGGAAACACACGCAGAGGTAAGAAAGATCAGCCAATGTAACACAGGTTGCCACATTAACAAACAGACACTTAGGCTGTATTTGTTTTGTGGACTTGAGAGTTGAGTTGCTTTACCACGAAAAATGTTTTAAAATTAAACAACCGAGAATGTTAACACCAGTGTTGACACCATTAATGACCAATCAGAAAGACTGTAGGCGGTCACGAGTGCATAGCGCACTGTTGTTAGAGGTCACAACTCTTGTCGACCCCAGTGAATCGGCGAGTACGTTTGCGTGTTAGGGTCATATGAGGTCACGACTCGAGTGTTGTGATGTAAATTTACTGCACTTGACTCGACACTCAAGTTAATAACAAATACAGACATGGAGGTAAGAAAGATCAGCCAACATAGTACAGATTGCCACACACAGACACTGAGGTAAGAAAGATCAGCCAATGTAATACAGATTGCCACACACACACACAGACAGACAGAGAGGTAAGAAACATCTGGCACTATTTCAATTGTTGGCCTTGTCAAAAATATCTTCATTTCAGAATACATTATTTTCAATATTTTCTCTCAAAACTGAAAAAAATAAAACTCACGTTGCTGTATTTATCGTGAAGATCGTCGTTGATCTTCATCAGGTGATTTCCCTCCACCTGACCCCTGGTGGCAATGTCAAGGTCATCCTTCAGCTGGTTGACCTGCGACTGCAAGTGTCCGTTCTCGTATGACAGCTTGTTCTTTTGTTCCATCATCTCTTTCAGGGCTGACTGAACTTTCCTCTGGGACATCTGGGTCAAACCGAAAAAGTGAAACTGATGAGAAATTTACATGGAAAATTCTGTTGATCAAATCTCCACAATTTAAAAAACTTTAATTTAATTATATTTATTACAAATATTTTTCATGATCAAAAATATTTTACCTGTGGACAAATCAAATGTACGTACTTTCTGGTAAAATATGTTTGACCGTGAAATATGTCAACAAACTGTGTTTGTATGCCTTTAATATCTGTCAAATGTTAAGTAAGGATAATGGTTGGGGTTTCAAGGATATCATCTACCATGTCTATCATTGTTCTCTCTCATGGCTCAATGCTATTGCTCAGTCTTGACCCCTCCTGTACCTGCTGCTGCTTGAAGCCGGTCAGCCGGTCCATTAGTTCGGCCTTCTCTCGCTCCGCCTGTCTGTGTGTGTCGTACAGCGCGTCCAGCTCTGCCTTGGTCTCGTCCAGTTCACTCTGAATGACCAGTCTCTCCTCCATCAGAGTGTCCACCGTCTGATTCACCTGGATTGAGGCAATGACAGTGTCACACACTACACCAGGCCCCCGAGATTACAGAAGGGTTTGAGTACGATTTCATGCTCCAGCTCAAATTGTATATGGGAATTTGTGAACAAAATGTTGAGTAAGCATTAAATCGTACTCAAAAAGGTTTCGTAATATTGGGGCCAGACATCATCTCCTTTACCCCAACCTCTCTACATCTTTCTCCATTCCATCAACCCCAACATTTTCTGTCCATCTCGACTTTTCCTTCTCACCATCTTCCTCCCCGTTTCATTCTCTCATTGCCCTTTCGTTCTTTCATCCCCTTCTCTCCTTCATTTCCAACTACTCTTTTCTTTCCTCTCCTATCATTTTTGTCAATATTCTTCCCACCTTCCAATTCATCCATTTCCCCTTTTTTCCTCCCATTTCCTTCTCTCCTTAATTTCCACACCTCCCCTTTCAGTTCCTCCAATCTTATCCTTCTTGCATGTCCTCCCCCTTTTCTATTTTCCTCCCAGGGCTCCACAGTAAGGATTGTCTTCCTGCCCAGGACAGGGATTATTCACAGGCAGACAAGTGAAATAGCCCAGATTAACAAGCCCTTAACCTACAGGGAAGGTAGATTCATGTCCGACAGGACACAGGGACAGGTGCCTCAAAAAGTTAATGTAGAGCCCTGCCTCCATTCATTTATTCTTTCCCTTTCATTCTTTCTTTCATTTCCACACATTCCATTTTCTTTCCTCCAATATTATCCTTATCTCAACTCCCTATCCTTGCATTCCTTCCCCTATTCTTCCCCTTTATTTCATTTCCACACATCCGCTTCTCTTTCCTCCAATCTAATCCTTCTCTCATCTCCCTATTCTTCTCACATATCCGCCTCTATTCAATTTATCCCCATTCCTTAATTCTTCCCCTTTTCAATATTTTCATCCCACACCTCACCTATTCATTTTCTCCATTTTTCCCTTTATTCTTCCCTTTCCTTCTCTCCATTTCTTTTTCTACCCACCCACCACTCCTCCCCTCCTCTTTGCTAAGCACCCCACGGCCCAATATTCTCACCTCCTCCAGTAAGTTTTCCTTGTCAACGAGAATATTTTGTTTTTCATCCTGCATTGCTCGAAGTTGCATCCTCAGGGAGTTCAACTCTCGCTCCAGATCCTTGGCTGCCTGTGTAAACTCTGAGTCCTTCGTGTTCATCTCACTTCGCATTGCACTCGTAGACTTCTCTAGTCTATCTCTACAATGTCAAAATGAAAACCAAAAATACAATAAAATAACCAACATTTAAATTTGCATTTTAGCCCAAATATCTACACATTATTTAAACTTGTTCTGATTCTGAACAATGACAAAACATGTGGTGTTTCTTGGTTGTTTTCTTTTTTTTTTAAATCATGAAAATTCAAGATACACATTCAAGAGAACAGTTGAACCATTAAAGTAAACTTTCTATATTTAAAAACTAAAATATATGTTATTGTTAATGATGTGCTATTTAAATGAAAGTATTATTATTATTATTACTATTACCATAGAGTAAAATTTACATAAATTAATATATTTCTCATCATTCAATAAAATGTTTTTGCATATTATTAAAATTCTTAAAATACTATTGATTTTGGTCATCAGATTACATACACATTTCTCTTCAATTCTTCATTCTCGGCCTGAGTTTCGTGAAGACGTGTTTGTAGTTTGACTGTCTCATCTTCTAGAATTAGTCTCTCTTCTTCATGTTTCTTCTCAACCTACAGTTAACACTATACATGTTAAAATCCATCCATATAATATGTGTCATTTCAAAGTATCCTAATGTTTTTATTTTTGCATTTTTTGAGTGTAAATTGGGGTTTAGAGCCACTTTCAAGATTCTTTCACTTATATCACAGCTTGTTAGTTTAGGGCAGAAGGAAACCTGCAACATCCATAATGCAGAAGTAGTTACAGTAAACTTGCAAGCACCGGCTGGTACACACCTATCTATCTATCTATCTATCGCCCTACCTGGACTTCTCTGTGATGTATGGTACGTAGTGTGTCCAACTCACTGCTGGCCTTGTGTAGTTGACTGCTCAGACTCTGGTTCTCACATTCCAGTTCCAGCGTGTGCATCTAGTAAAAAGGTCAAAGGTCAGTGGTCAAAGTGATATTTGTGGAATGCAATCCATTATTTTGTAAATGAACCAGTCTTCTGAGAAAACAGAAATAGAGTAATTAACTTATTTTAAATGTTGACATATTTTTGCTTTATGTGTTAATAATAATTATAAACGTTTAGCAATTATGCTTTCTATTAAAAACTTACTTTATTTTGATCAACTACAGTCTGTGTTTTCTCCACTTGGGAGATGATATCTTGATACTGATTACGGAATCTGGCTAATTCCGATGTGGCAAGCTGTCTCTCTGATTCTGCTCTGTCATACTGGCCTTGCAAGTTGTCTGAAAGAAATGTATCAGACTACAAGTCAGTATTCACAGCATAAATATATTAATCATAAAAATAAATATATAAACTTTAAAAAAATAATAACAATAGTAATAATAATGAAGACTTTCTGAGATCATCAACCATTGTACATACATAAAAATATTTGTATTTAAATTATCATTATTACCAGGCATGGCAACAGACAATTGTGATTTCATCGGAAATCAAGCCCGGGGTCCGGGGGCTGCACACTCAAAGCCATGTCCAGGGAAGATAACTCTAGCCCATGACAAATAAATCAGCAGATTTCTGCGGAAAATGTCCATGCCTGTATTACTGATATTATTATTACCTCTAAGGATGGAGAGTTCACTACATCTGGCAGTGACGTCATCTCGCTGTCTCTGTTCATGTGACAGTTCCTCAGACAACCGATATACTTCACCTTTCAGACAGTTGCAGGAATTCGTCAAATTGCGGACCTACAAAAAACATTTTCTAATAATTCAAATTGCTAAAAGAAATATATAAAACTTCCTGTTCCAACTAATGAAAGCATTATGGTATTTTCCCTATAAATTGCTCAAGGATGCCAGGCCCCTGTTTCACAGAACAATTATAGCGTTACAACATCCATAACGTCATAATAATGTAATGTAATGTATCTTGTAGTGCTAGTATCGTTCTGTGGAACAGGGGCCTGCTTAGCACCCTGAAGTTTCTAATTCTACATGGTCCTGTTATTCAGAATCAACCATAACCCATTGTGGGACCTCCAGTGCAAGGTTCCCCTAATCTTCCTATGGATTTACATGGACTGCCCGACTGCTTTCTAATACTGTAATTCTAAAAATACATATTCAAAAAAAGTAAATAAAAGAAATAAATCCTGTTTGCTTGTATTAGAAACATTACAGTACTTCCACTGTGGATTACTCCTAATTCTTTAAAAATATATATATATATTTTTTAAAAATAAAAAATTCTAGAGAAACATGGAAAAATGGCAATTCCAAATATATTTTAATTTTTACTTTCCCTGTAGGTTTCTTCTAATTCAAATATATATCAATTCCTCGAGAAATATGGCAATTCAAAACAATAATTTTTAATATATTATTTCTAAGAACAAATTAACAGTACTAATTATGGTACTTCCTCTACAGACTGACCGACTGCATTTCCCTCACCTCAGACCGATCAGTCTCCACAACAGCCTCCATGTCTCGGATCCTACTCAGCAGAGTGTTGTGCGATTCTTCTAAACTTGCTCGGAGACTGGACTCCATGGAAAGCTCGTCCTTCAGCTCTGAAACACGGCGGATCAGCTTCTGTTTGGACAGTGTGGTCTCATCCGCCATTACTGTGGCCTCCGCCTGGTGGACAGGAAGTGTCAGAACAGTCATGAGCAGAAGTGTGATTCAAAAACTTTTGATTACATTTTTTTTTTACAAAATAAAGAAAATAAACCAAAGCAACAAAATAATGTTTTAGGTGAATAATAATACAAAAATATTATTTAAATTAGACAGTTTTGCCTGAATGATGCTAATAATAATAATAATAATAATAATAATAATAATAATAATAATATTTAATATTACTATAATAATAACCTATACTAACCAAATATGGGCCAAAGTTAAACTCTGTTAATTTCATTATCATATGAAATAAAACATCTATACATCTAAATAAAATATTAACTGGCTTATTTTTCTGTGTTTATTATTTACACTTCATACTCTAGATAGTATTTACTCATTGTGACCCATAGAAGCCAATATTTACATAGGAGCCAAAAGACAAAACACACAAAACAACCTATAAAAGACATTAAAAAAACCCACTCCTTACCCTGGATTTAGCCGACTCCTCCAGAGCTCTCTGCAACGATTTGACCTCGTCCTTGAGCATGGTCCGAGCCTCACACTCGGATGTGAGCTCGTCCTGAAGTCCCCGCACCTCGCGCTTGTAGTATGACAGCTGGCTCTCATAGTTCTTCTTGGCCGATGCCCACTTCTCCTCCACCTGGGCGTATATCTTCCTCTTGATGTCCTTGTCTCCCTGCACGTTCAGCAGAGATAGCTTAGCCGTCTGAATCGCACTCTCGGTCCGACACACTCGCGAGATCAACATCTCATAGTTCGCCTGGAGAAGATCTGCGTCAGCAAGACAGGTTTTGAGCAGCGGCGCGGGTCGCTCACCCTCAGACAGAAGGTCGCGAGGAGGCAGTTCACGCCTCACACCGAGGTCATTGAGTCGGTATAGAAGGTCGTGCGTATCCTTCTCGGCCATTTGCAGACGTTGCTCCAAGACTTCCACCGTCTGCCCGGAGGGGGAGAGGGGAGCAAGGGGAGGTATGACAGGCTTGGACATTGCCTGAAGAAGGTCGGGAGACTCACGTCGTCATGCTCTCGGGGATGTCACCATGTAGATTGTTGAAATATCAACATTATCAAATCTGAGACTGAGAAGGAAAGAAATTACACAGGGAAAATTTTTTTAAATATGATAAAGATGACTATTGATATGCAATTTGAGCTTGAATGTTAATATTTTCTAACTATACAAATATTTAATTAGGAATATGGATAATGCAAATTACGACACGACAAGCCATAGATCTGGTTGAGACATTAATTTTACTAGTTGGATAAAGTGGGATAATTTAACATCTGACTGAATGGACAACATATGTGGTCATGACACTTCAACAGTGTTTAACCAGTGATCGTTGCCAAAGTCAAAAGATCAGTTATTGCAATTTTGCAAATGATTATAATAATTACGATGCTAAAAACCATATTTGTTTACAATATGTATTGTGAAATTACTGTAACGAAATTGCACAGACATTGAAATCAACCAGGTATCAAACAATCTAACTGTACCGTTCTCATGATTTCTGCTCCAATGATTTAGGGGTTACTTGAAATTCACTTCTCATATTTCAGTGAAGAAATAACAGGTCTGATGTCATGTATAGGTGAAACATACACATCTATCATGTTCGTGTCACAAGCCTGCCTTTGGAATTACTCACAAACTTGGATCACTAATATTCCATTATACTTGACTTAGCAGCATACGGTTTGGCACCATTCACAATCTGTTAATGTTCTCATGCTGCAGTATGCCAACTAATAAAACGACTCTAGGACCACTTTGTTATGTTTGCATGGCTAGATATATCCCTTTATAAAACTAAATTCGATTATAATAGAGATATATATAATGTATGTTGGCCTATCCTGCGACTTATCGGTTTCCATTCTTCGAGTGCATCGATGCGTGATAATAATTGGATAATGTTTCTGACAGCTTGGAGTGTTGAGCTGTTGAACACGTCGAATAAAAAAAAAGATTCATGTTTTTTACTCGGGCGGCAACGCTTGCTCGAAGCTGTCTGTTAATGCTAAGCACAGTCGCCAAACTAAATCTATGCAAACTTGGAAGCAATCCACTATGCACTAAATAGAGAACATAAATCATTCGGTGTACTCACATTTAAGTTGTTTATTTCTTCGTTTCACATTTTGCTTGGTAACAACTCAAACCTGCCTCTACTTGTCGCCATGTTTGTAAACTAATGATTTGATTGGACGAGAGGGTATTACATTCGGAACTACTCGGTATACTTTCCAATGTACAGACGTCGGAATAAGACGAAGCAATCTGTACGTATTGGGAACTCTTTAGTGTAAGAACACAAATAAAATACGTAATAATATTTTCCTATAAACTTATTGTTGTTTACAATCAAATGCCAGTCGTTACATTAACGCTGTGGAATTTGGTGATACAATATATCTAATACAATGATTAATATATTATGCATCCATTCGCATGAATGCAGATAGTTTTTTTTAAGGCGGTGAATACAGTTTGAGTTAAATATAAGAAATAAATAGAGGATCTCATATTAGTGAATTTATTAAACGAGTTCGCAAAACTAATAGTATGCGAGGCATGGCTGAGCATAATATCACTTTGACCAATTAGTTTAATAAATTCAGTAATATATGAACACGATAGTAAGATTCTATTATCACATAACTATAGAAATATTGTAATATCGATTTTCAGTCACAAATACTATTTAGGCAAATGTCTTGGGAACTGGGTTCAATCACGCAGACTAAATAAAGTTCCAAGTAAATAATGTATAAATATTAATAAATGTGTTGGCATATTTAATCGAAGAAATCTTTTAAC
>JAUTBT010070477.1:0-13753 GCA_032361225.1 Lepetodrilus schrolli
GTAGAGTGGCAATGCAGTTATCATCCTTGGTCTTGTCAGTACCAGCCTGTGCTTGCAGGTTTACTGCAACATTCAACACTACAGATGTTGCGGGTTTCCTCCTGCACTAAACTGACAAGCCATGATATAAGTGAAAGAATATTGAAAGCGGCTCCAAACCCCAATTAATAAATAAAAAATAAAGTAAGCCATGCTAGTGATCGGATGCATCTTCAGAAACATGTAACCTGTTTTTCACCTGTACATGACGAATAACAGTTTGTGAGATCACAACATTTCTGAACTACGCTGTTGACACCAAATGTGAAAAAAATACGGCCAAGAAAACACATGGAGATAACCTTCACCTTGGCTGTGACGGCCATGGTAGAGTCTCTGGGCAGGCCAGGTTTGTCCGACCCTGAGGCCGCCTCTTCGTGTGTCTTCAGACCCTGCATCTCCACCAGCTTGTGATGGTCGGTCGCCTCCAGGTACTTGATTCCCTCCTGCAACAAAACAAACACTTTTAGTAAGGAGCCAGAAACATTTATTTCTTTCAATGCAGAAATCCACCCACAATCAAATAATTTTTTACAACTGATTTTAGACAACAGAGAAACGATGCCAAAAATGAAAACCAAAAGGGCATGTAAATCTTTCTTAAACAATATACAATCTTAATTTTAAAATTTTCTTTGCTTTCTTTCTTAGTGAATATTTAACTTAATTCTTCAAATGCTTTGTCATCATTAAAATTGCTCTTAGAATATTTTAGAATATGTTATTCAATAGTATTAATGTCAATTATCTTATTAAGTTACACCATTTTGTGCTTTTAAAAAATCCAATTCATTGTAAGGCTATTGGTTAATGTTGTACATATAAGTGTTTTACGTATACGAAATATAG
This sequence comes from Lepetodrilus schrolli, assembly GCA_032361225.1. Classification (NCBI taxonomy): domain Eukaryota; kingdom Metazoa; phylum Mollusca; class Gastropoda; order Lepetellida; family Lepetodrilidae; genus Lepetodrilus; species Lepetodrilus schrolli. The sequence goes on from JAUTBT010070477.1 coordinate 889, forward strand.
GTGTTTTACATATATTTGTCTTGTGTTTCTCAAATAATGGTTTAGAATGAATGATTTATTGCTGAATGGCACTTGCAATAAATTAGTATGGTAATTACCATAATAGTTCGAACAGGAGAAAATAATAAAATGTGTAGCCATTCGAATAATTAGAAAATTACGATTTGAAAAAGAGGTCATGTTCATATTTTTAGCGGCGAATTTTTTTTTTTTACGGCAGTGTTTAGGTGTTCAAACTATTAGAGAGTTCCAATTATTAGAGAAAATACGGTATGTAATTTACATCAAGATATTATTCTTTCATTTTCAAGAAAAATCAACTGATCTTTCTGCACACAATAAACATCTTGTTTTTCCCCAAAAGAAATACGCATATCTTTGATAGCTGAAACTAGTTTCAAACTAGATGTGAATGTATTGTATCAGAGGGCCACACCCACAAGAAAACAAACACCGGGCAGATTTCCGCTACCCTTGCTTACATGTGGGACAAAGGTAAGTCATGTGTACACACCAATCAAAAAACACTAACCTATCCCTAGATGCAAATATCAGGAAATACACTGCTGGAGAATAGTACATTACACATAGTCTAACAGTACATAGTGGGAGCTGGATTAAATGAATACAGTACATTAGCAATCTGTGCCACCAGACAGCATAACGTATACCATGTATACTGACTGGTATTGGAAAGATTTATTTTGTTTAGTTTAACCTGTTTTCAAAGATATATACAGTACCAGTCAAAAGATATTAATACTTTATGATTAAAATCACATATAAAAAAACACACATCAAGGACAAGCAGATATTTTGTGGGGAAGATTTCTGCCAAATTTTTTTTAACTCGTCTTGAGGAATCTGTAGACATTCCTCTTGAAGAGCAACTAGTCTGTAGATGTTTGGAAATTGGAAATTGTAGAAATAATATAAAGCTAAATATATATATATGCCCCAAAGAGCTACTGGTCCTTAATAATGTTGTTGTTGAGTAGGATGACATTGTTGGTTCAAATGTTATGCTGTAGCTACACGATGTAGTAATTCATCATTCAGCTGTATGGTTGTAGTGTGGTTTGTAGTGACATGGCAATGATGTCATATATTATAGCTGTCACTATGGGTCATTGTTGTATACGTGAATGGCCAGGACCGTTCCCCTCGGCATTTCATTCGTTGTGGAAGACGGGAACCATGATGAGTACGAGTGTATGGCTGAGCATTAGTGGTGGTTGGATGTCTCTAGCTCGATAAATCTAGATGAAATACTTTGGATGACCCGAAATTTGAATCTTGTGCATTTTCCACAATTCTAGAGAAATATTTAGAGGGAGATTCTTATTTCTTATCCATAAAGAATGAACACCTGTTTTGTAAAAGATTGATCATTTTTATTTTCTAAAAACATTATGTATTTCTCTGTGGGTGTTTGTTAATTGGCACCTATGGGATAGCAATATCATCAGTTTTTGTGTGTGTGTGTGTGTAGGAGGGGGGGGGGAGGCAATGGGGGAAACCGTGATTGCTGCACACTATGCATACTCCTCCCTACCCAGTCTGTAGTCTCACTCTTCTCCACTACATACAAGATAACATGCTCCTAGGTGGGATTCAAACTGGAGTGCCAGGGTTGGACATCCCATGGTTACCACTGTTCTACGAAATCAGGCCCCGATTTCCCGAAACAAACTTGAATTTGAGAATTTGCTCAGCTGACATTTCAGCTGGGTTTGAGATCTTACTCAAGTTCCATCACTGAGTCAAACGGAGAAATCTCAGCACAGCAAAATCTCAAACTCAATTTTGTTTCGAAAAATTGGAGCCTGGTCCCAGTGACGTAAAGTCCATTGTAGACACCTTGTACTCACCATGACCAGATGTCTGAGATGGCAATCAGGTGGACCAGACTTTGATACTCACAAATTTGTATATTTATATAAAATGGTTTCTGACCAACAAGTAGACAATGGCTAGTGCGGAGGGCTAGGTCTTTTCTGAAGTTTGTTAAATCAGAATGAACGCGAGTAAACCAGTTATATACTAGCATTATGGATCTGGAGTACTCATACATAAGGTGTTTCATCCAGACATTTGTTTATAAAATAAGTAATGACCAGCATAGAAGTGAATCATAGTAAAAGAGATTTATTATATAGTTAGGAAAATAGATGGAAACACGATATACTAGTATATACCAACAACTAAAAATGTCTGATTCATCATGTTGATGCATGTACTAATATTAGGAAAATATGAAATTAAAATACACTAAAACAATATAGACACACAAAGTACAGCAATGCCCGACTGAAGATATTGATAATTTTACTTCTTGCATATTAAATCACGGGTCTGTTTACATATTTCATGGTCAAACATATTTCTACAGGAAAATATGTACATTTGATATGTCTACACAGGTATATTGAGCAACCAGCAACATTTTCAATATAATATTTTATTATTTTTTAATATTTATAGTATATGTAGCTTTATTGGTATCATTGGTCGTAAAATATTAGTTTGACCATGTTCAATTATTAGAGTTACCCCCCTTAGTCTATTAGGTTATAGAAAATTGAGATTTTACAGTACATTACCAACTGATTATTTGGGTTTTACAGGAAATATAAACTGCAATGGAATTTTACCTATCCTATAGTGGTGATATTTTGAGGTACAAAACTGAATATATGTATTCTAAGTGCATGTACTTTGCATTTTAAACTACAATTCTGTCCAAAACGACATCTTAATCTGTGATTAAGAAAATATACATACATACTATATAGTAGCAGAAGAAATCTCAATGCATTAAGTGAAAATTGCAGTGGAGATCTGAGATACCCACCTATATGTTAAGCTAGAATTCATTGTTTGGTCTGCATTTACAGCTAAATTCTAAAGAACAAGTTTAACAATGATGCAGATATATATGTGTGCACACGTATTATCCTAATCAGCTCGTTAATTGTCTTGAGGAATTGTTTGTTCGTGTAAGCATCGGGCAACTCTCCCACTATATTTACAATGTTTCAACGTTCTCCTCAGTAGGTGTTCATTGACAACAGACAATGAACAGTGCGATAACAAGAGTAGAACTCACGAAGAAGCGGGACACATCGCTCAGTGCACATCTCGCCTTCTTCTCCGTGCATTATATCCAGCAAGATAGTACATGACTGGCCAACATGACCTTGCATATCCAAGACGCCATTTTGGAAATTTGACATGTCGCGATTTCTAATTCGACAAAACACCCTTCCTTACGGAAATTAAGAAGGCAAAAAGCGGCGAAGTTATAAAATGTTTATTTATGAATCATGATACACCACAATAGCGTCTTAAATGTGGTGAAGAATGGGTTAAAACATGCTATCTGGGTCATCACCGGTGTCTATGAATATGTCTAATAGATGGCGTCTTCGGGAACAAAAGCACCCAATTTTAGAAGCCGATTTCACAAAATCGGCAGCCGAAATGTTGAACCTACCTTTGCAGTCACCTGCATTGTTCCATCACGCGTCAGCGAGGCCTTTGCATCGGTCATTTTGATGCGTTTTTTCGGAAATAACAGATGCCGAACGAGGGCCAATTTCTACTCGAATACCACGAGGCGAGCCGCAACCAAGTCAGGAAGCCGTGGTCACGTGTCAAGTGATCAGCTTGTTCATTGGCTAGAACCGCGCGGACCAACCCGGAAGCGGGAATGTGAAAATACAAACAGTTGTAAATTTACTACACTACTCAATAAATTTGACGAATATACATTATATTGGCAAATGTTGACTGGAATATTGTATGGGAATTTTGTCATAGATAAATAACTATTCTTAAAAGCTGATTTATGTCTATTATTTGTGCATGTTTTCATACAAATTAGAGCTAGCAAAGTCAATGTTTTGGTTTTGAGCCCTGTTCACGCAGTACGATATGAATGGGATTGCGGATACCACCAGTATAATTACACGAACTAAACGTATGCGAACGGTCCTCTATAAGTACTATTCGAGCTTCCTACAATGATCCATGCCATGGCTATTTGATTTAGTTCCGGTTAACACCGAAACCCAATAAGGAGGTCCAATTCGGAGTTGGAAAATGTCCCAAAATGAACAATGTCAGACATTTGAAAAAGTAAGTTATTTGAATGGTATGATCTATGTAGCTGCTTGCAAAGTTAACTATTTTAGTTTCGATGTTATGCTAATAGAAAGGTAAGGTGTCATAGCGTTAAATATGTATAGAGAAATGTGCGCTACACACACACACACACACACACACACACACACACACACATAAGTACGTGTTCTCGCAATTGTAAGCTCTAGCAATGGCCGATAATGACCACACAATAAAGATAAGTTATTGGTTCTGTTTATTTGACAAGTTACACAAGATTCAAACCAAGCTAACTTTGTGAGTTCACGAGCACTGTGCCTGTAAAATACTAAAAGAGAAACCTATTTCCAATCGAACTTAAATTAACATAACCCAATATTGCAATTCTAAAAATAGGTGTATTAGTACTCGCCCATTGCATAAACATATACTACGTGTCACAAACGTAACATAGCAACAATACTGCTTGTCACTTGCAAGCAATGATGTTATTTAAATTTGTAACGAACATTTTATAAACGATATAACAAGTAGCCAAGTTAGTACCGATCCTAGTATATGTAATGTAATGCATCATCGTATGAATAAAATACTTTGATTAAATGTGTCTTATCAAGTATATACATATACTGACTGATACATATTTAACTTGTGACCAATATTAAGGAGCAAAATCCTAAAATAAGCCTAATTAAAGTGTAACCTGGTTGAAAATATTGTTTTGAGTGCTCACTAGCTCTCTAGACCGGCTGAATGAAAATGTCCAATCATTACTATAAAACACCAATTGTCAAAGGACGGGAAATTTCTTAGACAAAAATCTGTCATCCAACTGTTCTTTAAGGTAACTCACATTGGAGTAACGGACATAATTTTAAAAGAATACAATATTCACAGTGACATATTATAATGGGAGCACTGTACAGATGGTCGATATAATAAACCATCAATGTATTAAGACCTATATTAAGGTAATATAATGGTACTGTTAAGCACCACGTATTATCCGCTGGTAAAATACATTTCACTCCATAAATTACGCTCTGGTGCGTGTGTATAGAATTGATTATGAAAGTAACATGGACTCTTTAAACTATTTAAACTTGTTTTTACCTAACTAAGCTTTAATTTGAACTGTAACGTACGTCTGTGTAACGCACAATTCCAACAAACCGCGGACACCTAATCAACATTGTACAACATGTTATTCCATTGAGAAATTTAAATGACTTTCATGAACTTCAATATATACAGTACATATGCAATGCAAATGTTGGGGTAATTTATGGCTCATTGTTCAGAGGGTAAGAATGAATGAATGAATGCTTTACGTCGTAGCGTGAATATTTCACCCCTAGGCGACGACTACAGTGTTACTTTACAATACAATTACTAACCAGACATGCAAGAAAATAAAAACAAGCATGAAAAGCAATGCCCCAAAGTAAAGAGTAACATGTAGAACATAGATAAATAGACGATGATAAGACAGTGTATAATTACAACTTTTCATAGAGTTGAATTTCCGTTAAAAAGGATAAAATAAGGTGCCCAGGAACCTAGGTAAATACATATTTGAGATTAGGCGAAGAATAAAACTCACCACGCTGAGTTGCAAAGTCCACACAGTCAAGCAAGATATGCCTGATGGTGAGGTTCTTGTCACACTCGACGCACAAAGGTTTATCCTCACCTTTTAAAGTATATGAATGTGTATAAAATGTATGGCCTGTGCGACATCGTCGCAGATCAGTTTCGTCATGACGACAATATACATCCGACAAGGGAGTGAAGCCGATTATGGGCTGAAAATGATGCAATTTATTATGGACCGCTGTTCCATTTGGCTTGACGTAGCGATTTAATATACGAATTGATGTTATGTTTGGAATCGCTATATGGAATGGGCATTGATATGTTATAGAAGAAATTTTAATAATAAAAGTGTTATCACAGTAGTTTTTAATTGCATGAAGACAGGACAAGGAATCAGAAAATATTATATAAGGTCCAGCTTTGGATCTTCTAATGGCTTCTAACGCAATTTGAGAGGGAAATACAGCAATAACTCTAATTGGATTGTTCGTTGGACAAAAACGAACATGTCATGTTCGCCTATTCAAGGCCGTAGATGAAAATGAATCTATGTCTTGGTACACCTCCAAATCAGCGAATGAATACTCTAAGATATTGTTTATGATATTACAACAAGAATTTGCAGATAGTATAAGATAATCTAACGTGCGCAGCCATGGACACTGTTTTTACCGAATTGGACCTCGTTATTGGATTTCGGTGTTAAGGCAGTCCCATTCAAGACAGTGGGATTATGACACGTCGTTTAATAGTGCCCCAAGTAATGACAGTACTGTAATACAATTATTGCTTTTCCGTATGTTCCCGTTAAGTACAATGTGATGGTCGCACCTCTTAATGGATGTTGTGTATGGTGTATCACCCTTTAAACGGTCATCAATTAGTCTAATACCAAATTAGTCTGGAGAGAAAACAAAGCAATAACAATTACATTTGTAGTGGAAATTATGATTTATTAGTTAAGAGTAATTCATTCAACACTATATATGAAATGTTAATCCATATTAAGAATGTGATTGTCATACTGATGTTAAAGATTGGGTTTTCATTTCGATCTATCCATATTCTCAGAGGGTTAAAGAAAATCAATAATATTTAACTTATATTGATTGGTATTATATTTATTTCAAAGGAGCCCCAGAAATTCTGTACCTGTTCTCCAGTAATCTAGACTTGCTTAACTGCTCTAGGGGGAAATTTTGAATAGGGGGATTTTGGTGAGAACAGGGTGTGACACAGATTAATTTCGATCTAATTACTAGGAAGTACAACTGGAATAACCCTTCACCTTTAAAACATAAAACTCTGTGTACTGTTTTAACGTGTGTATGTAATGTAATATTTGGGTAAATGTTTGCATAGAGCTGGTAAATTACGAAACGACTTATTGTAAATGAGTATCTATTCTCCGTATCATATATAATCTACTAATACCACTGCCCATGTTATATGTTATATTCCTACTACCGATTAACTGGTATGCCATTACAGGGGCGTAGCTTCCTATAGGCCGTGTAGGCCGCGGCCTACACTTTTTCCAAAAGTTAAAACACATTGACACATCCGACAACCCCCAGACCCCCCCTAGCAATTATGATTCGGCCTACACATTAATTTAAACCAAGCTACGCCCCTGCATTAATGGTCCACATGTGCGTATGTCTGCATACACAGACGAATACATGTTAATCTCCTAGACACATTTAAGAAAACAGTAAAATATCAGTTACAATTCTGATGCCTCTTCGATATAGAAGTTTGATTAATACTACTACTAAATTCTGCAAACATTAATTATTTTTCATGATACCAATTCAAGACAACCCCCCCAAAAAGTCATATCTGCAGGTAAATCTACATTTTGTATTTATGAGTTGTACAGCATCGTCTCAGTGCGTTTCTTTGAAATGTATTTCCATATCCTGTGACCATTGCCTGAACATCCGCCATCACAATCAGAACCAGCGGGGGCGGGTGGTAGCGCAGTGGTAGAACAGTCGGACTTCGGAGCCAAAGGTTCCAGCTTCAAATCCCGGCATCAATGTTCGGGAAAGTTACCTTTCCGACGCGATATTGATTGGATGCGATGTCTGTAGAGTGGCAATGCAGTTATCATCCTTGGTCTTGTCAGTACCAGCCGGTGCTCGCAGGTTTACTGCAATATTCAGCGCTACGGATGTTACGGGTTTCCTCCTGCCCTAAAACTGACAAGTCGTGATATAAGTGAAAGAATCTTGAAAGCGACTTAAAGCCCCAATACAAAAATAATTTTTTTTAAAAGGACGACTATTGGTAAAACCTTCAAAATATGTAGTGCAAATATGTCTAAATATATCTTCAATTTGCTGATAATTTTAAGCTAGGAATTATTAATTGGGCTTCAAGTAGGTGATTGTTATTATTAATAAAGCTGTTGAGATATATGCCACCTATTAGGACATGCCATCTCCAATAAAATTTCAGAAATCGAGCGCGAGAAGATGAGGAACAAGGAGCGACAGGAACGAGAGAGGCTGAAACGTGAACAGGAGGAAATAGCCAGGGAGAGCGAGAGAAGAGAGAAGGAGAGGCAGAGGAGGAAGAAAGAGAAGGAGCGGGAGCGACAGAGGAGGGAAGAGACTCAGAAGAAGATGCAGCACGATGGACCCGACCCTGTCCGTATCAACGTCCGGAAGGCTTTCAGAGATTCCTTGCAGAGCAGGTAAGAACACCAGGCTAATCTTTAGTCTTGTTTATTGAAATCATCCGACTCCATTCCACATAAGGATCAGAGTGCTACAAAAGTCATAACTCGCCCCATATTAACGTATTGGAGTTACAACTTGTAGCGCTACGATCATTCTGTGGAAAAAAGATCGTAGCACTACGAGAGTCATTAACCCAATGTTAACATATACGAGTTACAACTCGTATCGCTAAGATTGCTGTGTGGAACAGGATCTGAAATGCTATGCTTCTAAGTATTCAGCCAGATTGTGCTCATTGCTATATATTGGCCATATGTGTATGGAGAAAATTCATAATTCCATTGGTTAATCTTGCCCATTATCACATTGTAACAATTGTAATGACGTCATTGTACTCGCGTCATTGTACTCACGTCATTGTACTCGTGCAAACTTTACTCTTGAGAAGCTATTTTGACTTATTTACATACTTAATCCATTAAATAATTATAATTTTAATCTTCATTAAAATTCATAATAGGCAATATAAACTATAACCTGCTTGTCACACAGAATTACATATTATCTTTCCCTCATGAAATTAATAAAGTATATGCTACCATAAATCGTTGCAGCTTCCACAATATTAATTTCACTCGAGGAAATATAATCTGTAATCCTTCGTAACCCGCTATTTATCGTTTTACATTGCAGCGGGAATCTTTCATCATGTATGGGTAAACGATTCCCACTGTGATGTAAAACAATAAATCGCGAGTAGAGAAGGATTACAGATTATATTTCCTCGAGTGAAATTAATATTGTGGACTCTCTGCTAACTTTTGAGTTATAGTCCATGTCTTGCATGAGACGATCAGCTGAGTTTGTTCCTGCTATGTGCTGCAGGGCGAGTGACGCTGATGACATAATGCTGTCTAACAGCGAGATCAAGCAGCTGGCACTGGCCATGGAAGAGGATCTGTACCAGCTGTACCAGGACACCACCAGCCACAAGTACCGCAACAAGTACCGCACCCTGGTCTTCAACATCCGCGACCCCAAGAACAAGGTCAGACACTGCTGGGACACTGACACCAGTCTCTAGATTTGATATCCGAGATTGCCAGCGAGTTGTGTCTGAGATTGCTGATGAATTTCTAGATTTTTTTATATCCGATATCGCCAGTGAGGTTGTGTCCTAGATTGCCAATGAGATTTCTGAGATTGCTGATGGAAAGATTTAATATTCCGTCCCAGAAACCCGGCATTGATGTTCGCAAAAGTTACCTTTCTGACACGATCATGATTGGGTGTGCTGTCTGCACCACAGATATCATCCTGGGTCTGTCGGTACCAGCAGGTGCTCGTCGGTTTACTGCACTATTTAGCCATAATGATGTTGTGGGTTTGCTCCTTTCATAAACTGAAAAGCTGTGATATTTTAGAATCTTGAAAGTGGCGCTAAACCCCAATTTAAAAAAAAGATATTCAATATCTGAGATGTCCCAGATTGCTGATGAATTTCTAGATTTGTTTGAGATAACTAGTGATTCTAGATTTGTGTTTGAAATTAGTAAAAATTATCAAACAGGGGCCCATTCCACAGAACAATAGTAGCGCTACGAGAGTCGTAACTACTGTACAATAGGATGGAGTTGCTATGGAGTTATGACTCTCGTAGCGCTACGATTGTGCTGTGGAACGGGGGTCAGGGCGACACGAGTACCGACAAACTTCCACGAGTTCCAGTGATAAATTTAGATTTGTGTGATTGCAATATTTTTCTGTCTATCAGGGCTTGTTTCGGAAGATTCTGACAGGACACATCAAGCCAGGCAGACTGGTTCAAATGTCGACCGAAGAGCTGGCATCAAAAGAGCTTTCACACTGGAGAGAAATGGAAATCAAACATGTGAGTCTTATTTTAGCGGCAGCTATTTATCATACCGATTAATAAAAACTGTCGAAGCGTATAGCTATTGGCATTTGGCTATTATTGACCTTTCTGACGCGATATTGATAGGATGCGATGTCTGTAGAGTGGCATTGCAGTTATCATCCTTTATGCTCTCAGGTTTACTGCAACATTCAGCTCTGCGGATATTGCAGGTTTCCTCCTGCCCTAAACTGACAAGCCGTGATATAAGTGAAAGAATCTTGAAAGCGGCTCTAAATCCCAATTATAACAATTGTATATATTTATTTAGATATATAGATAGATATACGTCTGTTCAAATACACATGGCATTGGGTGGTATTCTGTTTATCATACTGCATATGTTTGTGTCTACATAACCATTCCTCTTAGTACTATCATTCTTTTAATACTATACATTATATATTGCATATTCCAGTATGTTTTTATCGCTTGATTGTATGGCTATTCAACTATGATGAACTTGATCGGGACCAAGGTAATAGCATGTAGTACCTAACTCCATTGCCAAGGTAATAGTATGTGGAATATTGTGTGCAGAGAATGTAATAGATCCATTTGGCCTCATAGCACATTATGAACGGGACTTACTAATATTGTAGTGCTACGAGTGTTGTGCAAGTCCAGTCGTAGTCTTCTACAGTTGGAATTGGGTTGCACGCTCGTGTATGCTATCTGAATACGACACCGCTGCAACTATTGTAACGGCAACTGCGTCGTGCAACTGGACCCAGGGAGTATGCTTGGATCCTACGGACCTCATAGCACACCACGAACAGGAGGGAACGTAGGTTCATACAGAGGTCATAGCACGTAGCATAATGGATAATCCACATAGATTCGAAACCAACTTCTGCAGCAACAACATATTTATTTGGAAATACTATGCGGTTCCCAGCGCCTGAGTAAATGTCAATACTTAGTCTACATAATCCAACAATATCATTTCAAGTATTAACTGATTTTATGCTGTATGCGCTTGTTCGCCTATGTATAAGTTCTGTACATCACGTTCAGTTCAAATATTAATAATATCTTAAACGAAAATACTATTATTACTAGCAAATTATTTCTCCCTGATTTCACAATATAACGATCAGCAAATAGAAAATGCCTCAAGAATCTTGGGCTGCAATTGATAATATTGCTGTTGCAGTCTTTATATTTAGATATAAGTATACATAAAGGGTATATGTTTGTACATGTTGGCTTTAAGTAAATAAATGCAATAAAATAATTGACCAAAGTGAAAAATAGAACAGATAATTATGCTTTGACCATGAATATGTTAACACAACCAAGTAAACATATTGGATGTATTATGTTTTTGGTAGATGTAATAAAGATTTTAAAAAGAGTGTATCTTTGGTGTCCTTCGAGAAACATATTGATGCAAGCACATAATAAACAGTATTTCTATTTATTCTGGTTGCGAAGATAGCTACTGTCATATCCGTGGCGGCCATTTTAAAATCCAAGATGGCGGCAACAAAAGTGAAATGCTAAATTGCCAACCTACTTGTTCAAATGCCCTAGATAAATATGAAAACTTTAATACAGGTTCAATCTGTGGGTACAGGAAGGGTTTTAGGGGTCTGAATATCCCCGTACGCCTGGTTTTAAACTATATAAATAATAATTAATATGTATATTAATACTGAATGTTAAAGGGGTCTAAACGGTAAGTCTGTCTCATGAGACCACTGTTACATGTCTCATGAGACCTCTGAGACCTCTGACTACCGTGTAGTCCTAATATTCTGCTGTGCATAATAATACGAACATGAACACTGTTTTTCTTTTAATGATATTATTTATTTGCAATTGAAATACATTACATTAATTACTCAGAGTAACCTAATTAGTGGGTTTTTTCAAACTAAACAAAATCAGATAACATGTTAATTACCCACGCACAATCCCAAATATTCATGTTAAATAACTTGGCATTATGTTGAACTAACTTATGACATATCCCTGAGATTATAAAATAATCCCAACTAAATGTAGCCTATATGAATATATAGAGCTTAATAATGCTGATAAATATATAGGCTATTTTCTGCTTTACCTACCCGATGTACGGAAGTACGCATATTATACACGCACACTCAATCAAGTTGAGAAACAGTGTTGTTAATTCTTGACAAATTACATTGCGTGTTGACATTATTGTGAAATGTTATATCTTTACATCTATATTCATATACAAATTTGACCCAGTTATGAAAGTAATTAGTATATTAAAGGCATATAATCACAGATTAAGTTGTCGTTTTGCAATCGCCTTTGTACGTCCAAATATCTTTTCACCGCTGTAGGATAGGTAAATTCCATTGCAGTTTACTTTTTCGGTGAAACCTGAATAATCAGTTGGTAATGTACTGTAATATCTTTAATTTTCTATAGACTAAGGGGGGTAACTCTAATCATTGAACAACCAAAATAACCTTTCACGACTACTGGTGGTTTGGGCCCGAATGCAAAGCATACCGTAAGGAGTTCTTCAAAGCTAAAAATAACTTTAAAAGAAACCCAACTG
>JAUTBT010070488.1:0-13753 GCA_032361225.1 Lepetodrilus schrolli
TGTGGCATCACCCAGTTTTGTGATCTAGAAGTTCACTCTATCAAAATCATTAATTACAAATATATTACAGCCGACCTAATGTCTGTGACTACCCAAATTTTAATAACAACGTCAATCTTTCGTCAAAATATGCCAATTTGGCGGCCATCTTAAATTGTTTTTACACTTTCTTTCCATAATTATCACTTTGTATATGTTAAAATAATCTCCAAATTCCCAAAGTATAACTATATTTCAAAATGTATTATTATTATACATCCACTATGGTGAAATTGAAGTTTATTTAGCGTCATATACCCAAACTTCAAAAGTGAATAAAAAAAAGTTGCCCAAGCATGCCAGAGTGGCATCATCCAGTTTTGTGATCTAGAATGTCCCCTCTACCAAAATCAGGAATAAAAAAAACCGGGTTTACCCCTACTTCTGCGGACTAATAATAGCCTCGGTGTTTCACACCTCGTCGACGACGAGAGACCGTCTCCTCGTGCATTAACTATATATTATTCAATATGGATATCTTCTGTGTAATAACGATTCCATAATCAACAGTGTGGATTAGGTCCTTTTGTGTTTCTCGTGCTTAGGTGAAATGTACACGTTTTCGACTGAAGCTCGGGACTGTGAACATTAATTTCACTCGGGACATTTCCCCCCGTAATTCCTCGTATCTCGTGGGTTATTCTCTAATTAATCCACCTGACCTTCCTTATTGCAGTTCTTATTCCAGTATCCATCTCTGTAACTATGTGTTAAAGTCCAAATGACAATGACAACATTCAACTCGTTATTACATACACCAATAATTCGCAATGTCCCGGCCTCTCCCTTCCAGATTGGAATCAAACCCAGTACTCTGGCGAGTTGCCCATGCCGCCCGCCCAGCTTCCACTGATACTGCCCCTCACTCTACAGTATCTGTGCCCGAAGCCTGTTGCCATTGTAGGCCTGGCCGCCATCGCCGCCGCTGCCATGTCCTCAGCTGATTCAACTACGTTATCTACAGCTTCCATCTTCACCAATAACTGGTACAGAGCCATCTTCAGAACAAAGGTACATGCTACAATAATTACGATATGCAGTAGGTAATGAGATGGAAATATGGATGCTAACCTTCTATCGCCTGAAACGCTAGCTTGGGTTGTATGATCCCCAGACAGTTGAGAAGGGAAAGGGGCGGCGCAGTGATCCATTAACAGGGGAAATAACAATGCAGCGCTTTGAGTATGCTTTCTAGCGTAGATATGGGGCATAATAAATAATACATAATCTATTTATAAAGCGCATGAGTTAATGCTAATGCATGCTGCTCCAAGCGCTAGACGTTACATCATAAGTGGACACATTTGTAGTTCAATCCCTTTTTGTATTATATTTATATATGATTGGTATCATATTTCCAGGCTTCTGATACGGAACTTGTATGGGTGCTTCGCTTAACTGTGGTTGTGGCTGGAATTCTGGGCACGGTGCTGGCGATAACCTCTTCAACAGTGTACGGCCTGTACATCATGTCTGGCGACCTCATGTACGTCATCCTCTTCCCCCAGCTCACCTGTGTGCTCTTCAGCAGGGTCACAAATGCATATGGAGCTCTCTCCGGCTTCTTCTTATCCGTTCTGCTGCGATTTCTCTGCGGTGAGGAGCTCTTGGGAATACCGACGGTGATTTACCTCCCTTGGCATGACAGCACAGAGGGTCCACTGTTCCCATTCCGTACCTGTATCATGGCAGCTAGTTTTTTCTCTATCTTGGCTGTTTCGGCAGCAGTTGAGGCAGCATTCACCAGGAAATGGGTAGCAATTAAGTATGACGTTCTTGATTGCTTTCCCCGGAGTCGCGATATTGTAGCAGGGGCGAAATTGTCCATGTCGGGAAGGTATGTCAATACTTACTTGTAAAACACACTCGAATAGCAATTCCCCCAGATATAGCCATCTATTTTCCTGCATTGTATGGAAAAGACACAATTTTGATTTTGTATTATGTTGCAATCGCCCGAACGCACCTTGCGTTTTATATCTTACAATATTATCGTTTTAGATCTAGACTTCTTCATTACAACAATAATATATCATCATGTGCGAAGTAATAAATTATAATTTTCTGGAAAAAACCCCGTAGATTTCCACTCGCCGTTTTCACTGTTACGCACCTCGCTTCGTCGTTCAAAATCACGGCGGACGACCACAGAAGTTGCGTAAACAAACTATGATAGACAAGCAGTACTCTTGGTTAAAAGTTGGCCTAAGTCACTGTCTACTAGATGACAGACTAAAAAGGTCTAATCAAAAAAGCACATCGTTGAATGAAGTAATACTGAGTAATTACCGCAAAAACGGTCATCATTATTGCTATATAAAGTTAACAAATTAAAGCCTATATCTCTGTGAATTTAGGAAACGGTTCTTGGCATTTAATTCGATTTTTAATGAATTTTTTTCGGCTTCGTTCCCACTGCCGCTATCGCTCTCTGTCGTGTCACTGTCGTCTTCACGATTTACTAAAGGCTCGTACTGTTAGATATTGACATTGGTTACTCCGAATTCAACCTCTGCCAGACAGACAGACACAGTGACATATGCCCACATTAAAAATGCAAATATTTAGCTCTGAAAACAATATATTAACAGACACACCGTCATCTTCGCAGTTGTTGTATGTATAGCATATCCTACTCATAATATGCGGACTCCAACCATCGATAGATAACATTAGTATTGCAATGAACAACTAGTCTGGTGGAATATTCTTTTTCTATCTTTTCTATATTTGTACGTATGTGGATTTTTTTCTCTCTTGGATTTGGTGCAGTTGATCCAAAGTTCGAAACAAAGAACAGTTGACAACGACGGTCTGTCGACACCGCGTTCCATTGAACCAGCTGTGGCTTAAACATCAGCACACAGCCAACAGTAAATAATTAACTACAACATCAACGATGCTCGATTTAACATATTGCATTCTATTACCTGCTTGGCATACAGTATGTATACATTTAATCATTTCTAAATGATATCATATTCAGCAAATATGTAATGAGACATTTACATTGCAAAAAACCGACCACACAATGTCATATGATACTTGTGTCTCACATGCAATACCTTTTCTAACTCGTTTAATAAATTCAGTATTATATGACCACTGATATGAGATCATCTCTTAATTTGGTTAGGTAGCTATAAAATAATGTCGTGTGAACTCCCTGGCCATCTAAGTTTGTAAACAGGCCTGGGTAGAGAAATGGAAAACGTATACCCTTTGATATAAGTAAATACAATACGACGTTTACGTGGTTGTCTCCACAACTCTAGTTATATAGTTTTATCCATCAACGGTGTCAGTACGTACACACACACACACACACACACACACACACACACACACACACACACATATATATATATTCGTTTTTACACAGTATCGGTACGTATTTTTATATATATTTCTTTTATTGTACCATAATATTTAAATTTCCTTGAATTTGATTGGTCGAAATGGTTTTAAAAGTGTGGTCCAATCACAATAACACAACGGGAAATTTCCATTTGATCATAGAAGAACAATCGGAATAATCACAGCGTAAGAAAATTAGTTGCTGGAACTATAATTATTATACAATTAATTCAAAATGGCTAACACGCATGTTATCTCAATTTTAGTATGGGAAGTTACAATGAAACCAAGTGAAAACTTGACGATAGTTATAATTTAGTTCTCTAACAGTATGAAGAAAATGGTAAGCAATTTAGGTTCCATTATGAGGCCTACATGGGTATCGTTTCACGAAGCTCTACTACGAGACTAGTCTATAGCGCTGTCGAGGCGATCTTTTATACATGGGGATCGTACACTTACGAGAGCTCTATGGTCTCATAGTAGACAAGAGAGATACCCTAGACGACAGCTCAACTGCCGCAGATCCCGCAGCAAGGCTAGCTACTGCGAGTGATCACAATTCACAGAGATCACAGTGATTCTGTCTTGAGCCAGCGTGAACACATTGTTATGATATCTAACATGTGTTACATATGTAACAACAATGTATCAATGCGGCATTTATCATAAGATAAAAGGATGTCAGCATCCCGGGACTTTTTTGTGTATGTTTCACAAGGTTTTTTTGGTGTTTTTTTTTAATTGGGGTTTAGAGTCGCCTTCAAGATTCTTTCACTTATATCATGACTTGTCAGTTTATGGCAGGAGGAAACCCGCAACTTCCGTAGTGCTGAATGTTACAGTAAACCTGCGAGCACCGGCTGGTACTGAGAAGACCAAGGATAATAACTGCATTGCCACTCCACAGACATCACATCCTATCAATATCTCGTCAGAAAGGTAACTTTCGCGAACATTGATGCCGGGCCCCCGGGTCGGGATTTAAACCTGGAACCTTGGCTCCGAAGTCCAACTGTTCTACCACCCGCCCTTTCACACTAGTGTCAGCATCCTGGGCCTACACCAGCAACAGTCTCTTGTTTGTGTTTAATGTCGCCATTTTATAAGTAAAACTTTCACACGTTAATTTGGTCGATAACTTACAAAATGTTAGTAAGATTGTAAATCGACAAACACTTTAGTGTACGACTGTCATTTCTGCATCCCGTATGCATCTATAGTATTAATTAATATGAAAGACTGAAGCCATTCGATTTTTTTTTACTGATGTTACTAACATTGTTATCACTTTCCGTGTGCAAGTGATATATATTCTTGCAAAAGACTTTGTGTGCATTATCTGTGTCGTAGATAGAGAGAGAAAAAGAATCGACGCGCAGCAATATTGTCGGCATAATGTACCTCAAATCGTTAATTAATTATATTTATTAGTTATATATTTAGCGATATTTTTGTGAACAATCAACCTGTCCAGGCGATCTAATGTCTCAGAGAAATTGTCATTGAACATTAATATCCTTTTGCGGCTGTTTCTTGCGTTCTTTCAATAACGGGATGGTGTCGGGTCGTTTCGTACCATTATTTGGATTCGTATTCCAATTTTATGATCGACAAATAACATCACTTCTTTCAATAACTTTCATGATTATAGATTTTGGCTATCTGAATATACTAGCTAATGCTATCTATTCTAATAAGGTCTTTCCCGATTCCCTTACCATCATAGTTTTCGTTCTAGAGATGATGTTTCTATGTTAAACGATATGCACTTGCATTTAAACATCGTAGACGCAAAGGTAGAAACAGAGCACCATTTTTTAATCACGTGACAGTCATCCATACACAAGGCTACGAAGTACGTCAAACGAACAACAGAAATATCGAAGTACACACGTAATGCTGTGTCTATCTTCGCAAATATATGTTGATATATCGCATTAATAAAGAATTTGTTGTCTTGAATGTAAACATTGAATTCGTTTTGATAACACTAGTCATGTGTCAGGTGAATGCCCTATTGTCGGCAGACTGAGAGGTGGGGGAAGAGGACGTCTGGTACCACAGTGTCTAGTCTAGGGACCGCAGCTCATGTCGATTTTAACATCTGATTGACATGTTTACACAAGACTTGCTATACATATTGATTCCATATGCCGTACCCATATGTGAAATTCAGTCTATTTATCATCGGGACTGTAATTTCCAAGAAGCCATTCCCCGTAGCGGAGTGCGTATATTTTCTCATGTAAAATTACCGTCTTTTGCAATCGCTTATAATATGGGTAAACAATTGAAAAAACTTGTGATGCGCCCATTGATTTACATCGCTATGGGCAGATTTCTTTCACCCAAACTTTCACGTTGCTATAAGCGGATTCACCTAAACTTTTGTGTCGCTACAGGCAGATTTTTTTTACCCAAACTTTTACGTTGCTACAGACAGATTTCACCCAAATGTGACTGTTTAGGAAGGAAAACTGATGTTTTTTTTATCAGCACACCAATTTGGTATGTATGCATGAATGAATTGGTGCTTTACATCGCAGCGGGAATATCTCGCCCATAGGGGCATGTAAATTTCCTTCAGAACAGTACTAAATAAACTACACTATTACTATGAAATAATTACCAGAGTGCTGTTAATCACAACAGGAACAACCATATTTTGTACTTTGATTTGGTCGTCTTTAAATATATGAACACCGGTCATTTTCAATTTTCATATATTTCTAATTATTCGAACAGCTAAAAATTTAATTATTTTCTCCTGTTCGAACTATGGGCGAGAGATTCCCGCTGTGACGTAAAACAATAAATCACTCACTCGCTCACTGTTCGAACTATTAGGGTAATTACGGTAATGCAGTTTGATTTCAAGGGGGTAATGGTTGGTCACCATCAACATCATCAATAGTCTCAGCTGTTTTTTGTCAAATTATGGAAGCTGTTGTTACAAACTTTTACCTCAAAATTTGCATGGATCCTTAAGTACTGTAAGGGTCTTTTCTGATTTTGCGACTAGTCTATAAGCATGATAATAAATATCTCTGACACTGTGTTGCATTTCCTAAAACTAAGGTGCTGGGCATCTTCATCAAACTATTCAGTTACGTGGAATTGGAAAATCAGACGATGCTTCTTTCTTTTGTCTTGTTGAACAGTTTTCTATTCCAGACTGAAGAAGATGAAATCTAGTGGCTACTATTTAACAATACCACTTTTCAAAAGTCTTCCATTTATTAGGAGCAAAAATAGTGCTTATTACTTGTCATTTTTATTAGTTGTCTATTTGTTAAAAATAGTGTCACTGCTTTATATTTGATATTACTACCTTTTTATCGACTATTTTTTCTCTTCTCTTCTTCCGTTTCTTGGTATATGACTCTTTCATTCATCTCATTGTGAATATGCAAATCGGAAAGTATTCTGTGGAACCATTGGTAGATTGTTTTGAAGCCAATATTTAGTTTACATGCAAGTTTCTGTTGTTATTATATTGTACATGGTGAATAGGGGTAGTTTTTGTATTTTGTAATAAGCCAGCTCAGAGTTTCAAATACGTGCAGAATACGCGTGCTCATGTCAAAGGTGAAGGCACATAGTAAAGTATAATGCCATTAAAATGCTTATCACAACCACCAGAATACTTTACAGTGGTTGTAACAAACACGTAACACAAATCAGATGATAAACACACATTAATATCTCTACAGTGTGTCAAGACAGTTGTTGTTCATGTGCTTTCACCTTTGACATAGATGAACGTATTATCACTACAGCGCATATTCAAAACTCTGAGCTGCCTTATAGATCCACAAGAAGTCTAGATGCAGATATTTATCCAAGGATAGTGGAAAAAGAAAAAAAGCATTGGTAAAATGCATCTTGTATTCAAAATAAATGTTATAACAACTTGAACATAGTTTGTTGTATGTCGAAGAACACCGTCTTGGCCTACTTGTGCCTTATATCCAGGGTCTTGTTTTTCCAAAGCTATTGGAGCCACTATGAGACTATCGCCATGTATTAAAGAGCCACTGTGAGACTATCGCCATGTATTAAAGAGCCACTGAGACTATCGCCATGTATTAAAGAGTGCTTGTGGCCTCGTAGATGCGAGAGCTTCGAGAAATGATACCCAGACTCTAGCAATACATTATACATGTATGATCATTGGTTATTACATTCAAATTTTCAAATTATCCTTTTCTTAAAGTGACCAACACAAACTTCATATTGCATAAAACTGATGATCCTACACCATGTACAGTGATTGATTTCCTTCCAAATGATCTCGACGATATTTTCCTGTTGTGTATGGCCATCGCTCAACTGTCCGACGTTGACCAATCACACTACTCTTGACCACATGATTAACATACAAACCGTTTTGTAAACAAACGTTTACCATCGGCTGTTGAAGGGATATTTATTTTATGGGTTTGCATTCCTGATAGCTCGGTTTCTTACAAATATAGCTCTATATAAAATGATTACAAGTCGCTGTGAAGAAACATCATACAAGACCGAAACATCATACAAGACCGTAGAAAAAGAAAACAATAATCATTGTAAATGGTTTGAAACATTTATGCAATTATCTTTATACATGCCAGCAATTACTTGAAGGAGCGTCGCAGCTTTGTATGTAAGTAAGCAAACAGCATCACAGGTCGGTCAATACTTGACCCCTGACCCCCCCAGCAGCCACGACCTCTGGCCCCAGCGCTCTCGTTATCATGGTGAACACAGGTAAACATGGAGACGTACATGGATATTTACAGTGATTTCCAACATCTAACGGGGACCAAGTCCACATAATGCTGATGGTTAGTCATAAAATTCACACATACAACCAGGGCCCAGAGATTATGAAACCTTTCTCGGGTCCAGGGCACCATTTCATGAATCTCTTCCGTCTGCCAAGAAACCACAGTGCCCTCGCATAGATTCATTATTTTCTCGCCAATCAATACAAGAGCGCCGTGTTGTAGTGGATTACGAGAGCTTCGTGAAGGTGCCCAGGGTCCCAATCCACAGAACGATCGTAGCACTACGAGAGCCATAAACTCTTGTACGTGTAAATAACAGTTACGACTCTAGTGGCATTACGATTATTTTGTGGAACTGGTGCCCAAAATGCCAAACATGATTAGTTTGATATTTTTCCACTTCAATGCAAGCAATGAACAATGAAGCCCTGTTAGTAATAGTTTTGATTTCATTCACACATTTATTGAATCTCACCATTTTAACCCTCTCCCTGCTGGATGCATATTAAATCGAGGCTCTTCAATGCATCCAGTGATGCTTCCAGTAGAGAAAAGGTTAAACAGATGAGAAAACCATTGATGAGTACAAGCGGTGAATTGCTTAAAAAATGTCATTTGTATATATAATATATATACATATATAATATGGATTTTGATATATATATATAACAATTTCATCAAAATATGACGAGCTGAAGATTATTACAAACCTTTTGATGATATGATGTAACTGTCATTAGATTCATAAAAAGTAGAAAAAAATTCAATATTCGTAAACGGATGTCATCGCAGTACGAGGAAGACCTTGTGGTAGTAAACAAGTCGCGATGACGTATAAAATATGTACAAACAACGAGAGCTGGGAAAACGCCAGATATGATGCGCTGTGTGTGTGTGTGTGTGTATAAATATATATAACATTGCTTAGAAAATCAAAAAACAATACACATAACACTGTCAATGCAGTCATACAATAATTGTATAACAATAATATTAATAACTAACTGAGACCTCGGATAACAATATTAAAGGCATACAATCACGGTTTGTTGATATACTTCATGGTCAAACATATTTTACCTGGAAGTATGTACATTTGATTTGTCTACATAAATATATTGGGCAACAAGCTACATTTTATGTATGTCCCACTGGTTTTCAATATTTTAATTTATTTATTTTTTAAAATCTAAATATCGATAAAAAAAATTAAACAATATGAAAAATATATGAAAATATTGAAAACCAGTAGGGCATGCAGAAAATGTAGCTTGTTGCTCAATATACATGTGTAGACAACTCAAATATACATACTTTCAGGTAAAATATGTTTGGTCATGAACAATGTCAACAAACTGACTACACCTATAAGGGAGGGCAGAAAGAACATAAGTACTCTTGGCCTCAGTGTACCGATGACACCATGAATGGCAAGAGAAAAAAACTAAAACATGAACATAGATTTTGGCCAAAAGATTGCATCTCATCCTCGTAGAGCTAGAAAAGATCCTTCTAAAATCCAGACTCTGTATCTTCTAGCATACGCCACTGGCACTTATTACTACATGTACTACAATAATAATAATTGAAAAAGGGTTGGAGATTGAGACAATGATTGTAATATGTGTAAGAAGACATCTTTCCATATTAACTTTCCATGCTGGATGAACCCAGAGATGCCCTAAAGAGCAGTGAGAGGGTTAATTAATTTCCACGCTTGCATATCAAATTTGCTTAGGCTATTTTTAGAAAACAGATTATCACGTGCTTTCTTCAGAAGAGGGATGCTGATAAGGGGATTGCACAGACAACTTGTGTCAGCATTCTGTAATTCGAACACAGGCAGTGATTCCTCTATAGCAGCTCTAGACAAGCTTTAGTGAATTGGGTACAGTACCCACTGCATTCAGTCTTAATTGGATATTATCAATTTTAGATGGGTATAAAAATATGTAGTACCCCTGCAATAACTTCACTTTAATTTGGTATTGGTGCCTTCATATGTATTGCAATTTACACTAGAAATTGGATTGGGGTTTTAAGTCGCTTTCAAGATTCTTTCACTTATATCACGACTTGTCAGTTTAGGACAGGAGGATACCTGCAACATCTGTAGTGCTGAATGTTGCAATAAACCTGCAAGCATCGGCTGGTACTGACAAGACCAAGGATGATAACTGCATTGCCACTCTACAGACATCGCATCCTATCAATATCGCTTCAGAAAGGTAACTTTAGCGAACACTGATGCCAGGCCCACGGGACGGGATTTGAACCTGGAACCTTGGCTCCGAAGTCCAACTATTCTACCACTCAACCCCCATTTCCATACTAGTTCTTATTGAAAGCCTGCTATGATGTACCTGTGCTGTAATGTGTAGTACTGTAAAACTGAATATGTTAAGCAGAACATGTGATTGAAACGAGGAAATTTGCCGATACGCACCCCAATTTAAAATATTGCGTAATCGTATATTTAAAGGGAGATTCGATACGCAAAGCTCTAATGTAATTTGGTTTTAGGGCATTTTAATTGCATATTTTATGCAAATACGCAGCTTATCTAGAGCTCTGCTATACTGTTTCTTTATACTGTTTTTAGAATTGTCAGAAACATAGCGTATGAACAGTCACTGAGGCTGGATCTCAAGGATGTTTAGAGATTGAAACCTGATGGATGTTATTGTTTGACAGAAAGTCTTCAAAAATGTCTGTACTTCAAAATGAGCTGGGAAGTTTTCATAATAGTGATCATTTCTAATTAATATGCTGATATATTTAACCTACAATTGCTGTTAATAAAACTAAGAAATAAAGTAGTTGCTATTTCTAGAATATTACTTGCCTATAATTTTACAAATAAATAAAAAATACCTAAGAAACTTATGAATGTATGTGGAAATGGGTGAAGTAATCAACAAACTAAATAGCACTCCCAAATTCTCTGCTAAAGAATACTCTCGTCACAATTAATATTGAACAAAACTTTCCGTGCTATTTACATTTGGTTTGTATATTTGCACAAACACTAGAATTTGGCATTAGTTTGAGCACGAGTGCCACAAATATACGTTCATCCCACACATTTCTGCAAACAAACTAGGTACGGTATGTGACATACTGGTGGTGGCTTCAATGAAAAGAAAACAGCTTTAGAAGCAGACAAGAATAGTCATTATCCATCACAAGTAGGTTTCCTACAATTCATTTTCATATTCCATTTTTATCAATCATGGTATAAATATACATGGATTAGTTGTAGTAATAGACAACAGAATTCTTAGTTTTAGTAATAGATAACAGAATTATCTCCATATACAGAAATATTACGGTAAAAAAAATAATATATATATTAATTAATGAAATAATATAAAATGTCTTTAACAGTGTGCCGACATCAATCTTTTCAACAGTTTGACTGTTTTCTCCTATGACAACTGTTTGTTTTGTCCTGGTAATGGTGAATATTGTGCCAGCACTGGAGTCTTTACAACACAGTGATTGCACGTTGTTGTAGCCCTTCTATAAGAGGAACTTCTCTTTTCCTAATGGAAAAGGTTGGCAATATCACAGAGCACACAAACAGCATCGTCGACAGATATCAAGACAGGATAGGGGAAATCTGACCCCCAAGATTACGAAACCTTTTTGAACCCAGATTTCAGGCTCAAGCTCAAATTTTATATGGAGATTTGTGAACATGAAATTGTACTCAAAACGGTTTAGTAACCTTGGGGTCTGATATCAATGAATACAGTCAACGCCGTTATCTTTTTCTAAATTGGAGTTTAGAGCCGCTTTCAAGATTTGTTCACTCACACCACGGCTTGTCAGTTTAGGGCAGGAGTAAACCTGCAACATCCATAGCGCTGAATGTTGCAGTAAACCTATGAGCATTGGCTGGTACTGACAAGACCAAGGATGATAACTGCATTGCCACTCTACAGACAGCACATCGCATCATGATCGCATCAGAAAGGCAACTTTCGTGAACATTGATGCCAGGCTACAGGGACAGGATTTGAACCCGGGGCCTAGGTAATAAAAGCAAATAAATGAGAGTTGTCATTACAAAGGTGGATGTTCTGGATATTGGATACTAACATGCCTCACCGAAGCTGTCGTAAAATCACAGTAATTTTATTATTTACAACAAGACATTTTCAAATTTGGGGGTAGATCAGAATTGTCATGATACATTATGTTTTTCTATACAACAACAATAACAGTTACAGGTGGAACAAAATCACTGGTTTCTGTCCTGAAATCTATCGACGATGACAAAACAGGAAAAAAATGAACACAATTCCATAAAACAATACACACGATTGAGTGTGACAAACAAATAATTGTAACATTACCAATATTGATACAATATGTTACAGATATTACAAGCTGGGTTGATATAAGAAATGGTCAACAATGAAATACAGTATTAGCACAATATACAAAGCATGGATTCTTAAAGAAAATCACTGTCCCAGTAGCATTTTGTATCTTCACATAACCATGGTGTATTGACAAAATATTCCCGCAGGGACGTAAAGCATTAATTAAATCAATCAAATCTTCACGGGCCGTACATGCCACATACACACTGTTTCAATGCGAAAATATATAAACTGGCTTTGTAGGATGGAAAATTATAATCTTTTAAGCTTTTTAATTCATTATCAATAAGGTACATGTATGTCCCTGTGTCCTACATGCAGATGTTAGCCAAGTTTTAGTAGATGTTTTATTAATTATGACGCTAATTAAAACATTGTTATTCTTGAGGGATAACAATTGATAAATACATAATGAAAACAAATTGATGAAAAAAATACATAAATTTATCATATTTCTATATGTATCCATGGATGCCCACGTTTTCTACCTAGAATTCAGAGTAGTAGCTCTCGTCTAAGTTTTAAAAAAATACACAGCTTAAATACATTTCAATGGAGTTAATTTCTGTATAATAATGAAACACTGAAATTGTTATTATAAGCATTGCATGCTCAAGATGAATACATCAAATGTCTTAACAGGAAGATGGCACAAGACATTACCGTAAAACTTTTTGTATTACTTTTGGACGATGCCGTAGTTTATCCTAGCTCCGGACTGCTGCGACATAACATTGTTTTACAGTACAAAAGAGAGGTTTCGCAAACATGCCATTACTGTTACCATTGCCTTATTGGTATCCGTAATGCTAATGGTTTTCATGAAATTTGTTTCACAAATTTAGACGTTTTAACATTATTACTGAGAGTAGGCAAAATTAGGCAACTTAATTTTTGGTAAAATGTATCTTATCAAAAAAATTATGTTGGCTGCACCATAAATTATAATGAAATCCAAGGCTGCATAAATAAAATTAAAATAAACAAACGACCAATGTTGGGGTACCAGAATAGATCTATATTCGTACACTTGGATGGTTATCTAGATCTAGATGGGGGCGGGTGGTAGCGCGGTGGTAGAACAGTTGGACTTCGGAGCCAAAGGTTCCAGGTACAAATCCCGCCCCGGGGGCCTGGCATCAATGTTCGCGAAAGTTACCTTTCTGACGCGATATTGATAGGATGCAATGT
>JAUTBT010070499.1:0-13750 GCA_032361225.1 Lepetodrilus schrolli
CATTTCGTATAGGTAATGGACATCAACCGTCTACAGTAGGTGTCAGGTAGACTCTTTATGGGACCACGAGGCTATTGGAAGACGGAAAACTCATCGTGTGTAAGCACCATGGACATTGATTAGTGCTTGAACCCTGCGTCGCATATTGAGGACAAGTCGTCGAAAGGTTAATTGGGGCAAATGGTTCCACTCCTCATGCAGTGCAGCTTCAAATTTGAAGCCAGACTGTGCCAGCGTTTGAACTGGGGGTGGGGGTGGGGTGTCTCGTGTCCCAAACATCCCCACAGAAAATGGGATGTGATTTTGGTGGCGCTTAACTTATGATGAGGTGTATATGTAGACAATAGTGTATAATAGCCCTAGCGAGGCTGGGTACATTTTCTTTTAAATTGGATTACCCTTTATATGTAAAATTGTATCTAACACGTGCTAGATACTCTTTCCCTGCTGGATTTAGACACAGGCATTGCTCTATAGGGCATCTCCAGTCGCATCCAGCATTATTCTTCGTCTATATGCTTGCCTCTGGATCGCACTATGCACCATCTCTGGCCAGTCCATTGCTTCCGTTGTTAATCCTACTCCTAGTCAACCGAGGCCCAGTCTGACACCAGTCTGACACGTTGCAGTGATTGCATATGTAGCTTTACCAAGCAAATAAAAGTAAATAATATAAATGTGATAAACTTTGTTCATAACAAAACTAAAAAAATCATATAATTTTCTTTATTTCTGATAGGCATAGTACATCAATATATATGTAATCAGAACTCAAGTTTCAATAGAGTACGGTATGTGCCAGGCCATGTAATTATGGAAAATAGGCCAATAATGTTGTGGGATATTTTGATGAAATGTTTTCAGATATATCTGGAGGAAAAAAATGGGATCTTTTTTCTTTAATTCCAAAAGAAAATACAATTTAAATAAATTATTTTAATTGGCTTTTATCTTGAATTTCAAATGCAAAACAATTCTTGTTTCGTTCAAATATATTTCGTTCAAAATGAAAACATTAAAAGCATTTATATGAAAAACAAAATGAAATTCAATTTGGTCCTTGACCATTGAAAGAAGACTGTAAACCAAATTTTGGTTGACATTGGCCTAAGTGGAAGATTAAATCTGATGGAGAAGGGTGGGTGGGGGTGTGTGTGTGTGTGTGTGTGTGTGTGTGTGTGTGTGCGTGTGTGCGAGGGGTACGAAGACAAGACGTTGGAGTCTCTACAATGTCAGCTCATCCTTGTCATTGACCAGTTGAGCCATGGTAATAAGCACAAATAAATGCATATACAATGTCAAACAATCACATTATTAGCAGTATATTACGATTCTGCACTGTTCAATCAACATTATTCCATTACTATGAAATAAACATGCAACAGCGACAGCAGAAACAGTTTGTGCTAGGTATTACACAAGAATAAAAACCGGTGATAAAAATGGTAAATAACTCCTTTAATACTAACATAATGTATATACTTCTTATCAAGATACTATGAGTAAGCAAGGTTGTGTCCCACATGATTGAAAACTAACAATGTTCTCTCAACCATATTACCGTGTGTATTCAACATTAACAAACATGTCACAAGACTAAATTCTGCACCCCAGTGAAACATGGTTGAGAATAGGAAGAAATGGGCCAAAACATCATATTTCTAAGACAGCAGAATATATTTTCAGAAGTAATAATTATTCAGACATCTGCATTGTGCATGTTCAACAGACTACTTCAGTGTTCCCACAGAGTAATAATTAGTTGCTCCCCATGTAGCATCTCCCATTATTCCTTGCTTGGCCTCATTGTCTTGGTCACCTCCTCTTTTCTCAATGTGCCAAGAGTCATTCATCAGACATGGTCGGGTGGTAGACAAGGTGGCACGACAAGATAGCATGACAAGTGGCAATTCATGAAAGAATAATTGTATACCATAAACGTCTTTGAATTTCTTATTTTCATCAGTTGAATTGTACTCAACCAACAGGTTTGGCAATGGATGGAAGCGGAAAATTCCTGTTGTGACTATGACTGGGTAACAGCAAGATATTTCCCTACAGACTACAAACATTTAATACTATGTTTAATTTAATACTATGTAGATACTATACAATAAGTATGGCTGATGTACACAGTAGAGTAGAGATTGCTAGGGGTACAATGAATTTGACTACCATAAAAATACTGAAGTTTCCTGAAGATCATACACAGTTTTGATAGGTAGATAATAATATTGCAAACTGATCTTTGCATATTCCAACTCACTTTTGGAGTATGCAAATGTTCGCAACATAAAACACAGAGCATGAGCATAGGGTTTAGAATTAGTCTGTGACAATGTAACTTCAAAACGCCATTGAGCATTCCTGGAATAATACTCCATATTATCGATGAGAACAGATTGTCAAAATGATCCAACAAAATAGATCAAAAACAATACATATTAAGATAACAAATTTTCAAATAAACAGGGCATAACATTAGCCTAAAGGCCCATTCAGACGTAACGCTGTTAACGCAGCAGCTTCCATATCCCTGTTGCGTTTTCACCACAGCGGATTGCTCCTTATAGAAACACATGGAACTGTTCACAATGAAACTGCGTGGGAAACTGTCATGCGGTCCAGCAAAACAATGGAAAACCGTGCATCTAACAGTTGCGGCTGGCGCACGCACTAGGTCTGAACGAGCCTTCATCACTGGTAGTACTACTACAAAAATGTGGCATACTTTGCATTTAATCAAGAAAGTGATAGTTCTGCTGTTCACATTGTCATGAATACACCGACAAAATCATCAGCGTCCAAAATTAGCATTCCATAGATTCAAATACTCCATTGCACAAATGGGGAGTATTAAAAAAGTATTGCAAGAGTAAATCTTAGAGCATGATAATGTAAATGATAACTTATTGATATCTGCGGATCTTATCAAAGACATTGGTTGTTAATTCGATAAATCGATGTTGGAGACAATGTCCATGGTAATTAGCAACTTAGCAAGTACTGTAGATTGTGTTTTATCAAACATGTTGCAAGCTGTGATTTGGATCGAGATGAAATAAAAACAGTACCATAGTAAACACAAACATAAGACATATTTTGTATGACACTTCTGTTTGTAAATTTGCTACAATTACTTTCCTGATTATCATTACTACATCATTATGGTGAATAAATTGACCGTTTTATTTAACTGTATATAAATTTCAAGATACAAATATGGCCCATGTATGAAGAAAAAATGGTATGGTATCTACATTATTTATTGAAATCATGGCAGTTAAATTAATTTGTTACAGCCCTTGAACAGCGTACTCTCCAATGAAATTACTAATACCGTATTGATTTATCAAACATGAAATTAGGCAAAACTAGACAAAATTGTCCCAAAGTAAAAAAAATCAGATCTATTGAATTACTTGAATAAAGACAACTTTGAAAAATGAGTATTAAAGCAAGCAGTTAAATACATTAGTATTCATAAGTAGGTGATCAAGTCAAAGTGACCCAAATGCTAAATTGAAAATTTACACTGCCAAAGACATTGGATATAATAAATGTTAATTTTCAAAGCAAGTTCTATCTATCAATATATTTCTGTTTATATCAAGCAGATAAATCAATGTCTATATTTCAAATGTGACAATGATAGTCAATTTATTTCTGGAACAAACCATTGGGGTTATTACTTTGGCCATGGGAAAATAGCTCAGAATACTTTAAAGTTGACAAAAACATAGACAATATGACTTTGGAATAATGTAGCAACAACATGAAATCACTCAATAATTTATGACTTTACAATAAATGTATATAACCCTCAGATGTATCTATTTCGTGTACTGGTGCCCAAGAAATACTTTGTTGTTTGTTTGTTTTTTCTCAAAACAACACATAATGAATATATATAAAATGGTATTATTTCCTTTGTACAACAAAAGAAACTGGCAAATATACATTAAACAATTGTGTAGTAAAACTGCCTGTATTGTAAAACAACAAAAAAGTAAGTTCTGGGAAGCAAATACAATTTTTAGACATACTCTTGTATGTTTTAATATTTATGGATTTCAATGACATCACATAGACATATTGGATAACATAAGAGATTATTTGGAAGAAAACAATCTCGTTCAGGTAAAGATTAAGATATTGATTTCATCATGCAGAATATGGTATTTGTCATTGTTTAGTGACCGGAAATATAACTTCCTTATATACAAAAAAAAAATTGCAATTGTGAAAGTATGGGAAAAAAGTCCAAAATAATACATAGGACACTGTGCATATAGATAGATACAGAAATATACAAGAAATCTATTCTTGAAATAGCCTAGTATTAAAACAATATATAATAAAGTAGCATACAAATAGAGTAAGTTGTGCTGAATGGTGGGGGGGGGGGGTGTAAGTAAGTCAACGATGCGTCAGAACGGCGCAGGACAAATTTATCAAATGCTGTCTATAATGAGAGTACAATATAAGACAATGATATGAATACACACGATGTATAATATTCACTAAAATGGCTGCAACTTGGAAGTTTATTTAAAAGCTACCAGTGTTTCTGGTTATATGTCAGCATGATGTACACGGCATGGAGCCAAAATGGAATCTTCACACGCACACAACCAGTTGGGATGTTGTATCATGATAATCAATTAATGGCAAAAACATATCAGCAGCAGTTGCAGTTTGACATTTTCATTCAGTTATAACATTTGTCTTTTCTCAAAAATGTCCAATAAGCCAGCTCAGTGTTTAGAATACACACAAAATATGTATGTGTGTCAAAGGTGAAAGCACATGAACACCTGTTTGGGGCGCTGTAGTGCAACTGCATGTTTACATCTATTTTGTGTTCTACTTGTTTGTTACCACCACTGTCAAATATTCCGATGGTCATGATAAGAATTTTAATAGCATTACACTATACTATAATGTGATTTCACCTTTGACACGCACATGCGTATTCTGTGTGTATTCGAAATTGCAAGCTGGCTTATATGTCTTCTCATAAGTTTAATAAAACTAGTAATCGATTTGAACATTGCACGTTCATGGAATAATTTAAAAAAAGAATCCTCATTCCCAAGATACTGTAAACAATGTTTCATTTTTAATCAAATGTTTTAATTTATCGACCAATCGCATAATTTCCCATGCAGTACTTATTGGAAACTTGAAATTGGCACTCAAATTCAAAATTGGCCTCGATATTTTAAAGAAATTCAATAAATTAAATATCATAAACGAGAACTGCATGAATGTTTGGTACAGAAATCGTGGCAATATAGTCGTTTACAGTAGGTAAAACCTTGGTTCATGCAGTTAATACACATTATTACTGATTGGTCTAAGCATAAATGAAATGTCCAACAACCTCAGATATATTTTTTAACAAAAAGCTCTGCACCTACACTGTACGCAGCAGCATTGGGTAGAGGATGACCAAAAAGACAAATGTCAACCTATGAAACAAACCTTGCATTTCAAAATAAAGCTGTTTTAGGTTACTTCCCTTTGTATTCTTACTGACAACTGTTCCTCTTGACAGCGGGAGGAGGAAAAGTCAGGCTTGTAATGGTTCAGCAGATTACACGTTGTATATTGAATTTTAAATGATAATTTCTTCCAATGTGAAGTTAAATGTGAAAAACATGCCAGTCATACCCCAAATTCCCATTCAAGCTTGTAAATATGGAAACATGTATATGATAGAATGTACTTAATACAACGGTGCATTCCATTCAACATAATCATTATCGATAATTGAAATAAAATATAAACATATCTTTAAAAACATGCAAAAAACAAATTAAAGCTATTTAACATAACAATTTGTGAGTACTATGATATTTTCTTTTTCCAATTGTTCTAATAATTAAATAGCCAATGCCATTGTATTTTTTTAAATGTAATCAATTAAAATTAATAATCCATGGATGTTGTAAGTTGGCATTTATCACAATATGGAGTCCATTAATTTGTTAAAAAACTATACATCGAATAATGAAAATGATTAATAACGGGTTAAATTTATAGATTTATAGTACGATGTTTGTAAAATATACAATGAATAAGAAAGCCATAGTCATGTTCAAGAAACATGTTGATAAAGTCAAAGATGGTCGTTGCATCACCAGGAGGAACAGTAAACTTGGTAAATAATTAAAAAAAGATATATATAATATATTATATATTATACAAAGACAAAAACATTTTGAACATCTACTTGCATACCATCTCCAAAGTTGAAGATTAGGTTTTAAGGAATACGATTTCCAATAGTTGGTATCAGTTTTGCATTCATGAATTTGCAATATTACGAAAAAGATCAATGATAATTTATTGAAGTATTGAACTTCCAAGACCAATTAAAATTTAATAAGTAAATTAACTACTCTAGTCGTAAATATAGTGTCATGCCTATAGTAAATGACCCAGCAGAAATTGGTAAGTTTACACAGATTTATAATTTGAAAAATAACCCCATCAGAATTCTAGCAAGTCTATTGTGCTTGTATATTGGATGTTGAACCTGTTGACAGCTTAGAAAACTTACCGAGCCAAGACAGATGGCAAGAATTTAATTTGAGCATGTTGAAGGAAATTTGACATTCCCATGTTTAACATTACATTGTCCGAAACTGTAGGCTTTTGGAGTGAAGGGATGGTAGCGAAGGAACATGCCACAATAGCCTTATTTGTGGAGTGGACACTTAACCACTGTATAAATATGTAATCAAGTGCGAGTACACCAATCATTGTTGACCAGACACTCAGAAACTCCGATATTTGCACATGTGCAGGAGAAGATTTTTTTTCTAGCAGATTTGCTATCTGTGAGTACCACCGGTAGAAGAAGACTTAGAAAAAGTTTTAACAGTATTTATGAAAATGATCAAATAATTGAATACTATTTTGTTTAGACATGCAACCGATGTTCAGAAATGGACTTAGAAAAAGTGTAACAGCTTATTTATGATTATGATGAAATGACAGTGTGCTGCATGATTGGATAAAATGTAAATACAATTGTGCATGGTGAGTGAAATACTTTCAAAGTTTTGGCATAACTGGAAATTATTAATAGTTACTACGGTTACAGTTCTAAAGGAAAGTTTTCTATAATCTTTCTATAATTGGACATCAAGAAATTAATAAACCCTACTAGAAGCCTGTCTTGGTATGAAGTGAATGGTTGCACCTGTGTCCATATTTGCACACACACATAGAAAATATTGATCAGTGGTGGACAACTCTGTCTGCCTAAACACAGCATTATCTAGGCCACCAACGAGCCACACAACCACCAATGGTGCTACAGGGTTACTACATGGTACAAATGAAGGATTTGTATATATAAAAATTATAACACCATTAAATAACATGTATACTAAATATTCCATCAAAACTTTTCACATTTACTCGATAATTTTACGTTCACAATGAAATCTTCAATTTGATAATCGGATGACATACACGTACGTATTAAATATATAGGAGACAATAAGACAGGGATATTTACAACTCGCACAAGTCATATGTGTATACAAGTATACACCATGCATACACCTACGTTCAGATAACTATATATATATATATCTCTATATGACTTACCATGCACCTATCTACAAACAGTAGCTAAAATGTAAATACTTCAATGTACGCAATATCTAACATCTCTCCATTTGGTGAAGATACGATTGTGCAAAGTTGAACACAATAATTGAATATATGCTAATCTCAATCGTTCAAAGTGTGTAAAGCATGAAAACATATCACAAGATTTCTAATAGTTTAAGCAACATACTTCTCTGCTGAAGTAGTATCAGTATATTAAAGCGATTCTAGGTTTCATTCGAGGTATTATATATAATATATACCAGCAAATCTGCCGCTCACAAGAAAAATCCAATGCACTATAATTTTCAATTTGTTAAGTTACTTTTTCGGAGACGTATCTTTGGAAAATGTGGCAAGAATGCAAGAATGGGGTAATACCGTAGTAGTGAATGACAGAAGACCAACTGACATCACCACGGTGACATTATCAATTTGAGTAGATTAACTTTTCAACCAGATACAATATACTAAGCACACACAATTAGATTTTGGAATTAAAGGTGTACATCATTATATGACGTTCACAGTTTTTGAGCACCTTATGATGTGGCTTGCACAGGTTGGGAATATTGGCGTTGAAAATGGACCTCTGATTCCGTTAATAGTCCTTTACCTTCCTCAATCACTGGAGCGCTCGGATACGATCTTCCTCTATAAATAGTACCGGCATCGTTGGGATCCATTTTGGATTGCGCCTCAAGTAGTTTCTTGGTCGTCTCAGGCTTTTCACATTTTTCAATATCCGGTTCCTCTTCACTGTCGTTACATGGGAAAAGTTTAATTAAATCAGAGCAAAAGTTGCTTTCGACTCTGTTATTAACATGACTGTCCGATTCCCCGTCGAAGGATATATCGCCGACGTCGTATCTAAGCTTGTTGCATATCTCATAGACTATGTCATCTCGTTTACAACAACAGAGACTTTCAAAAAGCTCCTTTACCGCGTCGTACGATTCACCCCTCCACAATTTCCATTCCTTCAAATAGCTTCTCACAATTTCACGTTGAGGTTTGTCTTTGTAAGCTTCAACTATATGTTCGTATTTTCCTGGAACAGTATGATTTCGGAAGAGCGATTGAGCAAGACTCCAACATTGTCGGTCAATTCTGGACTCAATCTGTGTCGCGGATTCTGATAATACTTTCTTGCACAAACTATCGTCCTTCTCGCACTTATGTATGATGTGATTCTTTAATTCTTCTAACTGATCTTCCGTCAGCGGTTCTTTCAGAGCTTTTCTGTTCGCCTGCCTCCTCCAGCATAGGAACAACACAACAATGATAATAAAAAGCATCAGCAAACCAGTGACAACTCCAGCGATGACTGCTACCTTCATGGTTGGAGTTCCGTCCCCTCCTTCGGGTAAAACACTGTTGCAGTCATTCACATCTCTCACTACTGGTCCACAAATATTGTCATACGTTCCATTGCTTTTGCGTTTGGTGCAACGGTTGATTTTCGCACAGTTCTTTAGAGGCTTGCATTTATCAACCCTGTTTCTTGTGTCAGAGAACATCATCTTCTCAATGCATTTTTCACACACGCCAAATTCTCCCTGGCCGAGTCCTTTGTCGCACTCTCTGTTGGGAACACATGCCCGTTGATCCTCGTTCTCAAAGTGGAATCCTGGCAGACAATCGCACCTGGCATCTTGGACCGTCGAACCGTAATCATTGTACTTCATGAACGCCTTTCCACATATCTTTCTCAGCCTGCACTTGTCTCCCCGCCGGTTTTCGTTGGGTTGGAAATACTCCAGGCCGCACTGCGTACATTTGTATTCGTCTGGGTCAGCGCAGGAAGCGAATTCGTGACCCGGTGGACATTGTATGAGCCCCTTTTGGCATTTTCCCGGAGGATGCCTCGAGCTGGTAGCCATCTTTAGCTTGCTTCCCTTCTTCCGTCTAGCTGACCTAGATTGTGACGAAAACCTTAGAATAATGTCTTAAACCTTATGTTCCCTGCAACGCGATTGGTCCGATGTCCGACTGTGCATCACTTCTAACGCACCTGCCGCGGAGTGATTATCATCAGCCAGGCCGCGGATATCGTCTGCGCCTGTTCTATCGCGTTACCTCAGTCACAAATGTGGCATTTCTTGAAACGTCTTGAGAATAATATAAAAGTGAACAACACGTCTGTGTGTCCAACCATCCGTAACCAAAAGCAAAAGCAGCTTCTTCCACCGACCTTCACCTCGACTAATAATCCGGGTAAATACCGGACACGCGTTACTGATAACCACAAAAAGTAGTATCTAAAACGAAATATGATTGTCGCCGACATTTCACGCGGAGACCGGACTTGTACTACAATTATGATTATTTATATGAACAAATAATAGTTATTACATTTGGTTTATATTTTCCTGCATGCCTTTAAAATATAATCACAGACAGACAGACACACACAGAGACAGACAGACAGACACAGACAGACACACACACACATACACACACACACACAGACACAGACACACACACACACACACACACACACACACACACACACACCTACATACATAAAGAGTGCAATGAGACGCCCTGCAATCCAAATATAATGCGTAGTAATAGGTGAGTTAACGAATTGTGTTTTAATAAAAGCGAGCGTTGACCTGACATAGAGAGGCGTACTAACAGACCCGTGCCACTACTAAGTTAATATGACCAGCAAATGTCAAGCTGTTTTTACATTACAGTCATATACAATAAATCAGTCCCTGAAATGGGGCTACTTATCGTCCAGTTTATCTATATAGTACTTTATATATTGGAGAGAGTTAGAAATATAGTGTTAGGAAGATATATGGAATAGCAACTCAGGATATTTAATTTGTAACGATATTCAGTTCACCGGAAATATAATTAAATTAAAAAGTTAAAATATTAATATTAAACAAGTGATTAATATCTTATTATTATTATTATTAGTATTATTATTATTATTATTATTATTATTATTATTATTATTAGTAGTAGTAGTAGTAGTAGTAGTAGTAGTAGTAGTAGTAGTAATATTGCTATTATTACTAGTAGTAATATTATCAGCAGCAGCAGCAATCAGCAATAGGAACAACATTATCATTGCTCCTGTTTTTGCAATCACTATGAGTATCATTATTAATCTACCCTTTTCATACATACACGTAGCAGCTTCATAATGGTTACTGTGCTCTTATTTGATTTAAGACGGTTGTCTTGCATTCATTCCTCTGCGGGGACATTATCTAACGGAATGTGGTATATACATATCTAAACGAAATGCAATTCAATCCACATCCAAATCGAAAATCGTTATCAGCTAACGGGATGTTTTAACCGAAATTACACCAAATACATGCCTATATGTATGCAATGTTATTAGCCTTTCTGATCCTTAGAGAATAGGAATTATGTAAATTTCTGCATAATAGGCACGTGTGAGATGCTTCTTTATGTAAACCATGCATGTGTAATATATATAAATGCGATGTGAGGGTGCGGTGGTGGTGGTGGTGGTATGCCTCCATATTACGGACACTCCATAGGAATAATGGATCCAGATCGAGAAAGATGATATTACTGGTTTCGTATTGATGTATTTACATGAAGAACTGTCGAGTAGAGCGTGTAGTATACGAGACTATCCTGACAGAGAACATGTAAATGGTAAACACACTAGAGGATGACATAAATGGTTAATACATATGTATGCTTACTCTTGTTTTTGCCATCTAAATGCATGCTTTAAATAACCAACTTGGATATTATAGTTCGTGTCGTAATTCACGGCAGGTGGCGCTTACATAACGATAACATTTCAGACTCCAGTAACGGGACATTCGTAAAGGGAGGTAACCACTTGTCGGATAAAAGTAATTTATTTTCGTTTTTTTGTTGTTGTGGTAGTTGTATGAGAGTACAATTGGACTTAGTGCTGAAACAACCTTCACGTGGCATAATGACAAAATGAATTTTGTTTCATAATAAAATAGTAGAAACCAATTACGACAGCAATTTCCGAACATTTATCACAAATATCGACCATTACAATAGCCATTATTGCGCTAGTATAACCATCTGCTTACAATAGGTAACCATCTGCTTACAATAGGTAACCGTTTGCTTACGAAGAAGGCATTTGGTGGGTGTGTATCATAATTAATATAAAACTAAATTGTCCATGAAAAAGTGCATTCTGGTAATAATTACAACGTCAAAACTAGTGATGTAATTCCATCAAAACTAGTTCGAGGATGACACTTTTACAAAGTCCCACAAATCTTTAATAGTCACAAGCCACTGGGTATACTGTCACAACCCCCTGGGTATACTGTCACAATCCCCTGGGTATACTGTCCCAATCCCCTCGGTATACTATCACAATCCACTCGAAATTATGTCACAAGACCCAGGTTTTCTGTCACAATCCCCTTGGTTTACTGTCACAATCACCTGGCTCACAATCCCCTTGACATACTCTCACAATCCCTTGGGTATACTGTCACAAGCCCCTCGTTATACTGCCACAAGCCCCTGGGTATACTGTCACAATCCCTTCGGTGGACATGCCCATCACGAGATGAGATGACGCCCGGGTTAAAACGATAACAAAGCCTAAATAATTTATATATTCGTTAGTATGGATTAGGCTGAACGAGCAGCCACTGGAATACGTGTCTATAGAATTATGCCCAATGAAGTTTCGACAATCTCTAGCAGATCCGGAAAACCCAAGATCAGACGCGTTCAATGATAACGTACAGTGCATGTATACGTCTCAACATTATAATAGCACAACGCAATTAACTGCAACAGTTGTGGTTGAAGCTGTGAAGACTAATGAACAGGACAAGAAACTCACAAATAACCTTAACAAGCTAATAGGGCATCAATCTCTCAGGCACGACGACATCACTATGGAGACAAACAGAGTAATGACTGCCAATGAGTCTTGTTCCAACAATCGCACTTTGAGCAAAGGAACAAAATCAGTTATACTTTTTCTTTCTCCTGTATCTGGACACCAATGGAGCAATATCATGGTAACGTACATTTTGGTCACGGACATAAAGTCAACATATGAAAATGGCAGTATCTTCAATGTTTTTGGAGATAGTCTAATGAAACTTTGTTAAACGATAGTATTTCAATGTATTAAGACATACATTAAGGTTACACAATGGTAACGTACATTTCATTCCGAAAATTACGTTCTGTTGCGTGTGTATACAATTGATGATAAACGCGACATCGACGCGGAATGTATTACAAACTGTATTTAAACTTGTTTTTTAAACTTGTATTTAAACTAAGCTTTTTATCTTCTTATGGAGATGGTACGCATGATGTTGTCAGTAACGTACGTCTGTGTAACGTACAATTCCAACAAACCGCGGACACCTATTCAACATAGCACACAAATGTTATTCCATTGATAAATTTAAATGACTTTCATTAAAATATAAATGTCAATATGTACAGTACATATACAATGCAAATATATGGGATATTTATGGCTCATTATTCAGAGGGAAAGAAAGTAATCTCCAATTGGATTGCGGACAGTAACGAACATGTCATTATCGCATAATCAAGGCTGTGGATGAAAAGGAAACCACGTAAGCAGCCAAATTGCATCTCCTTAGTGGGTGTTGGTGGTATGGTCTTTCATCCAGTTTCTGTTCCGTTACGTTTTGGTTTGGCTAATTCGAAATACCGCATTTAGTGGCGTTTTTTAATTGTATTAGTGGGCTAATAGTGACTCCCACGTGTGTGTGAAGAGTATTTTTATCTGACCAGACATAGGTAGCATTTCTCAGGAGAAGGGTCTTATTTTCTTTCGCTTGATCTTCGACTGGAATACATCACAATATTGGCATCAACTACTTCCGCATGTGTCAAACATGTTTAACATAAACTGTTGCTGCAGTTGAATAATATTGGGGATATAACATTACAAGAGCATTTATCTTGGGCTGAATGATACCTTGAAGAGCGTGCAACGATACTTTTCTTCAAGGTCGTAACGTCATTTCGTCCAATGCCAGTAAAACAATTAATTACTGCCAGTAGAGAGTGATTCTGTAATTACCTAGAGAGTGATACTATAATTACAAAGAGAGCGATACTGTAATTA
>JAUTBT010070521.1:0-12500 GCA_032361225.1 Lepetodrilus schrolli
GGGTGTCCTCGTCGCATATATTCGCCCGTGGCGCTCTGCCAGGCAGTCGCAAATATTCGCCCGTGGCGCCGAAAGAGCTAACCTTCTAGCACCCATTGAGAATGAAAATGAGGACACACTCATCCTATGACCAGATTAGTAATGTATTGCTATGATCA
This sequence comes from Lepetodrilus schrolli, assembly GCA_032361225.1. NCBI lineage: Eukaryota > Metazoa > Mollusca > Gastropoda > Lepetellida > Lepetodrilidae > Lepetodrilus > Lepetodrilus schrolli. The sequence goes on from JAUTBT010070521.1 coordinate 159, forward strand.
TGCTATTCAGCTTGGATTTGGCACACTATTAATGTGCCACATTATTATTATATATAATATTATCGATCCACGTGATAAACTCTTAAGAGTATTGATTTCCATCGTGTGTTGGGCACTTCTGTCAAACACTGATTGCACACATGAAAGAAAGTGTTGACAAGGTTTTTAACTACAGGAATTAAATGTATTTGTGTGCTTAGATGGAGAAATAGCACCTCGGTTTCCATGGCGACTTGCTTAGCGATGTTACCCTTTATTGGTCAACGCCCATTGTTGATTTCTTTAACTGATTATTTGATGTTATCTCTTTACAGGTCCAAGTATTTTAAAGGTAAAAAGATCTTTGGAGACTGGGATATACGAGTGGAACAGGTTAGTTATTTTCTTTCTGTTTCCTTGAATTTCTTTTTTTAAATTGGGATTTAGAGCTGCTTTCAAGATTCTTTCACTTATATCACAGCTTGTCAGTTTAGAGTAGGAGGAAACCCACAACATCCGTAGTGCCAAATGTTGCAGTAAAGCTTCAAGCACTGGCTGGTACTGACAGACCAAGGATGATAGCTGCATTGCCGCTCTACAGACATCGCATCCTATCAATATAAAGTCAGAAATGTATTTTTTTGCAAACATTGATGCCGGGCTCCCGGGCTCCCAGGCTCCCGGGATTGGATATGAACCTGAAACTTTTGGCTCTGAAGTCCATCGTTCTACCATTTTGCTACCACCTGCCCCGGATGGGTTGGTGGTATATCAGACAGAGATATGGAAATATATAGAAAGATAGTTTGGGCTGTCAATGACTAAAAGTAACAAAATGAAATAAATATTTTAATTTTATATTTAATTTAATTTCTATTTCTAATTTCTAATTATATTAATAATATTATATGTAATTAAGTTGTCACAAATTTATCAAAGACCACAACAGCATTTTTAAAGCCACTGCAAATTTATTATTTTTCAAAATATTCCATCCACATCAGCTGATTGAGCTTTGAAAGGTGTGATATAAATTTTGTTAGGCAATTTTTGTTTCAATATGTTTAATTATTTTTTGTTTTCAGGCTGAGTTTTGTGAAATCAACCTCGCTGCCTACACTGACTCAGGTTGTATGGTAGACATACAAGTCAACAGGAATGGCACAAAGGTCGTAAGGTGAGACTGTTTTCTCCAAGAATATTCTATTATTTTTACTATTTAATTTACGAATTGACCATCCACTGGGGGTGTTCAAAGTGTTTCTGATTCAAGGATGGTTGTTAAGGGTAGTTTCATTGTTATCGTCTGTTCTGTAGGGCATCTCCAGTTGCCTTCACTAGTGAGAAGGTTAAATGAATCAGCAGGTCAGTAAGATCCCCACTCCCCCAAACCATGCTGATCCTGGGTTTTGAGCTCTACCGGTTGAGCTAAAGGGGTAACCCCTCTGGCCTACACCAGTATAGAGGAACATCTTATATCACACATCTTATATCACACATCTTATATCACACATCTTATATCACACATCTAATATCACACATCTTATATCACACATCTTATATCACACATCTTATATCACACATCTTAAATCACACATCTTATATGATATCACTGTCCTTGTGATTCTCACTCTAACCAAGTAGTTTGACCTAAAATTAATGTCATTGGAAAATTGTTCAAGCCAAAATGACATCGTGGTCGAGAAATATGCATGGCATAAACATAAAAATTTGTAACAGTTTGATAATGTAGATTGATGACCTGCTTGGCTTCCTGTCTTCCTCTTGAGTGATTGTCTGGAATCACATGAATAATCTCAGTGTGCACCGCAGTATAGACATGGGCAGGTTGTAAGGTGTTTGTTGGCATGCCTATGATCCATGATGGGAAAGCCAATGATTGCACAGGCCCAAAGTCCCAGTCCATGGACAAGCCAATGATCCATGTTCATGAACAGGTCAATAAACTATATTCATGGACATGATTGCCACAAGCCAGCTGTCCAAGTTTATTGACAGGCCAATGGTCCATGTTCATGGACAAGCCAATGATGACACAGACCCACAGTTCAGGTCCATGAGCAAGCCAAATGGTCCATGTTCATGAACAGGCCAATGAACTATATTTATAGACATGCAATATGATCACATAGGCCACCAGGCCAACTATCCAGGCCAACTAGGCCAGCAAGTGCACAGGACATTGGTCGTAGACAGGACATTGGTCTAGGTTTACAGACAGGCCATCATAGTCCATGTTCGTGGACAGGCCAATGGTCCACATTCATGAACAGGGCAGGTAAACAATCTATAGTGTCTGGTTTTGTAAAGCTAAAAATTGCTTAACAAATATTAATATTGCAGAATCGGATAAATGACATGGTTAGGCTTAGATCCATTTACAACCATAATTGTTTTAATGGAATTTAAAATGTATGATAGCCATCTTGAAAATGGTGACCATTTTGAACTTTTTAGGATATATTCATTCATACTAAAATGATATTCTTGCTCGTAATTGCACCCCCAAAAAATGAATAAGTTCCTGTCAGAAAATCATGAATATTTTGAACTCCAACAAATTACTAACAGAACATTTCAACGGAAAAAGATATTTGTTCTCTATTCCTTTTCTATAATATAAAGAAGATTGTAAACAGTAGAATAGAAAATAGTTAAATTTGTTAATGTTGTAACATTTTTAGGTTAATTGGCTAAAATGACTCGAGTATCAGGAAATCTTTTATCATACTAGTATATAGAAAGGCATACAACCCAAACTTTTCTGGCCAAATTTCCTATCATTATTCTACAAGCAATTTGGTGGTTCTATGCACGACAGATTCCATTTGACCATGTTGATGGCCTTGGGTGTGGACACCTACACATTAGTGCCATAATTGGTGCCGTCGTCTCCAGAGTACTCACGGTCCGATGCGGTACCAGTAAATGTACATGGTTCTTCTATTAATCAGCGTCTCCCAGGACTAGGCTCCGTCATGCTGTCAGTTGTCTTCTTACTTAGACCCAGCTGCCACTGGCAATAATGGTGCTGTAACTCAATGTACATGGTACCGTCTTCGGAATGGGTTCCTGCAGGTGGAATTAACCCTCTCCATGCTGAAATTAACCCTCTCCATGCTGAAGGCAATTGAAGATGCCATAAAGGGCAGTGCCCCCGAGCAGGGAGAGGGTTAATGGTGTTTTAACTTGGTCCTCTTACATTGGGTCTGCTGTATGGTCTACAGAATGGGATTCTTCTGATATTTTAACTTGATCATCTTGCATTGGATGCTGTAAGGTCTGAATGGGGTTCCACTGATGCGGGAAAGTAAAAATTGTGAAAATTTTATTGCTTATATTCTGTGATAATATTGTTACTAATACATATTCTGTGATAATGTGGTTACAAATACACATCCTTTCTATTTTGATACTGTATATGCTAAATTAGGACATAGACATGTAGGTAGCCCCAAGCAAACTGCTACATGACTTGATGATCTGAAAAATGGATTACCATACATCTTGTCGAAACATCTTGTCATGGATGTGAAACATGATTATATTTTAAAAACTTCAAACCTGATACCCCATTGTCTCCTACAATATGACAATTGGAAATTGCTGGACACTATGTCATTATTGAGTCATTTCATCCATTTTATCAGTCTTTCCTTTGTTTCTGCCAAATCCACCATATTTATGTTCCAGGTTTATCGTGTTTTAAATATGTACACTTTATTTTATCTGTAATAACCTTGAACTTGTTTTCACACAACATGCCATCGATATTTGTGGTCAATTTCTTTCCTTAATGATATTTGACTTGTTTTCACACCACATGCTAGGTTTTTCATCAATTATTTCCCTTTATGACCTTGACCTTGCCTTTCAGGTCATTCAAGCCTGACTTCCTGTTGGTGAGGCAGCATGTACGGGACGCCCATGAGGACTGGAGGAACCTGCTGCTAGGTTTCCAGTATGGCGGTGTCCCTAGTGTCAACTCGCTGCACTCAATGTACCAGTTCTTGGACAAGCCATGGGTGGTATGTAACTTTACTTATCGATGTGCCTTCCTTCATTGTAATGACATATACCCCGTAATTGCCTATTGCTTTTATTGCATGGACCACTTAATTACAAAGAAAATCCAATTACAAAACAATTTATGATCTAATTCACAACCGTGCAAAATCCAATTACAAAACAATTTATGATCTAATTCACAACCGTGCACCGAGCACTGTTTAATTCTCTTTTTGTTATTATTTAACTTATTATTACAACAGTACTGATTTAAATTTCTTTTAATTATTGACATACATTTTTATTTTATTATTTTATTTGGTATTTAGAGCAGCTTTCAATATTATTTTGTACTTACCCAGTAATTCTTATTACAATGCCATTTTGTGACTATATCGAAAAACTATGGCTATAATGATATGGTTGGGCTGAATTTAATAAGTCCCTTTATTGTTTTTGCTTTTAATGCGTCAGTTGAAGTAAAAACACAGGGAATTATAACTACTGATCTCTGTCACTATCAGTCATCAGTCATGACTCGAATTAATTTATCAACATTTTGAAATGGTCAACACAAATAATCATTCTTACCAATTTTAATCAAATTGGTCTCTTGAATTAGCTATATCCAATAAGTAATTAATTTAACCTCCTTTCTGCTGAAGCCAACCAGAGATACACTTGATCCATAGATCCACACTTTCATTAATCCTGTATGGATGGGTAGTGTACATATGATGAAATATCTTTCTGCTGGAACCTCAACTGTTGGACGATCAATAAGCCTACCACCACAGGAACATCCGATCCAATTTCTCCAATATGGATTTTTCTTGCCTTTATTCCAGGACAACTGTTAAACACTTCTCAAAGGAATCTGCTTCAAGTCTCACATTGGAGTTGACATTGATTGACAGGCTGTATATGTCTATGCTATTTTATGGATTCTTCCTCAGTTTTATTCTTCTGTTCTTGGAGGTGTTCCCTGAGACTTTTGATGGTCACCAAGCTTCCATGGAGTTTGTTATGTCCACAATATCATAATTGAGGCCTAGTTATAAGGAATGGTTTCCTGCTTATATAAGCCATCAATCTACTTCTGTTCAGGGGGTGTTCACAGATACACATGATGATAATGAAGCTTTCATGGAATATTTTATGTAAACAAGATCATAATAGAGCCCTGTACTGACTAAGAAAGGTTTCCTGCTTATATATGCCATCAATCTACTTCTGTTCAGGGGGTGTTCAACACACTGAGCTCTGAATCAATACTAGGTCTTTGACCTTTGATCTTCAGTTTTGAGTTTGCCGACACGATCATGATAGGGAAGTGGTTAAGAAAGGTCTGCCTATGAACTGTATGGGGACTGAAGAACAACAATAGATTTCCAACAATTGATCTTTAACCTTTAATTCTAAAATTCAAGTTTGCCAACATGGTCATGATAGAGAAATAGCTGGGGAAGGAAGGGTTTCTGCTTATAGACCAGCCAATTTACTTCTCTTCAGGGGTGAACAACATTATGTCCACCTGCCACCATGCTAGATTTCTAACCCTTGACCATTAACCTTTAACCTTTAACATCAATTTACATGTACATGTATAAAGAAATAAAATAATGAAATAAACAAAAATATAATTTTTTTAAAATGGGATCAATGACTAACCCCATTGTTTATCAAATATGCCACAATGCATGGGGTGTCCAACACACTTCTATTCCCACCTGATCCAAACCCTTTGCATCTATGATAGCTTTCTGACCTCTGACCTCTGACCATTGACCCTCTGCTTGCAGTTTGCCCACATGATCATGATAGAAAAGCGGATGGGAAAGGAAGGGTTCCCGCTCATAGACCAAGCATACTACCCCAACCACAAGGAAATGGTGAGTAATCTCTGGGTGAGTTTCACATCTTCTCCTTCTCTCTCAACCACCACCACTACCAGCAGCATCAGCAGTAACTTAGTACTGACCTTTGACCTTTCGATAAATCGTGATGTTCTGTGTTGATTTTTCAATAAAAAAAATATTTCGGTGGCACCATAGTATTGACCTATGACCTTTCAATAAATCATGATTAAAAATCAAAATATAAAAAAGTCAACATTCAAATTCATTTAATATTTCATTGGATAACTTTGAATCATTTATCTGCAGCAACCGAGCTAGATTGACCTTTGAACTTTCAATAAATCGAATTGCTCCTTCAAAACATTTGAGAAATTGGAGATCCATATTTCACAGAAAATTTCCTTTTTCTATTTCCTGGAATTGCTGAATAAAAAGAATTCTGAGGTACTAAGATGACAAAATATGTTTCCCCTATGTGCCTTTAATCTTCTGAAACCAATATCGACTAAATGTCAAAAGTCACTAAAATGCAAATGGGTGAAATGTTCCCATAGAAAAGTGAGACTTCCAGCCACTTGTGCCTTCAGAAAGTCATTTATCAATTGGAACAATGAAAAAACAAGACTTTCAAATTTGCATATTTGCCCAATGAAACGAACAAACAATTAAAGAATTGTAATCTGTCTTCGCTCTTCGATGATAGAGTAAGAAAGAGTAGTATGGCATATAAATATGGAATGAACATCAAAATAATATATGATTTAGGTTACAGGGTGTATAGCACTAAGGTAACTTGACCACCAACCATAGCAATGGTCAATGGTCAAGGTTGGCGTTCTGTTAACCTTAGAGTTATGCCTTTCGTAAGGAGCATCCAAGGAGTTATTTGATGATGGACAATCGATATTTCTGCTAGGTTGCCACAGGGTATAGATCAGTACTTTCTTAACCGACATCTAACTGATAGGATCCCCTACTTCTAAATGTCAAATTTGCATTTCAAGTAATCTAATTTGGAATTCAATCCCATTTGGTCTATCGTACCTTCTGAATATAACCTCTTGGTAATTTTTTGAGGTACTTCTATGCAAGTTAAATTGCAACCAGTCTTCCTTGGCAATGGATATCTGAAAATTTGATTTATCAAAATTTTAAATTGGAGCCATTCAAATTCTAGAGTTGGTACAAGGTCACTGCTGTATGCTAGCTGTCAGCTGTCAGCACTGTAATCTGGAGAAATATAAACAACCATATTTAGATTGGTTATAATAAAAGCATTAATCAATCAATTGATTTACATAAATTGATATCTTTGATACGCAGCTATTCAACATTTGACCTCATTCTCTGAATCAATAATAATTATCCATAACCATTTCAATTAAAAAGCTTAATGCAAACTTGAATAAGAAATGGTTAACTGAAAATAACGGAGTTTCGGCAATTACTTATAAATACCAGGGCATACTTTCATGAAGCTTTCATAGTCACTAAGAGACCATAGCACTGTCTTGGTGATCAAACAGTGAGAAATATATATGAGTGCTATAATAATAATAATAATAATAATAACAATAACGTGTTTTTATATTGTGCCAAATCCATTCTCTAAAGCTTGCACATAGCGCTATACATTATTACCCCAGTTAATGGATAAATGTGTGCTCATTTCACCTCAACTTCCTGGGAATTATATTTCATGGATGAGAGCTTCATGAAACGCTGGCCAGGCTGCGAGGTTATGAAATTCTTATGAGTAGGATTTCATGTACAACTTGCATTTTGTGCTCAAATCCCAATTTATGTTCAGCATGAAATTGTACTAAAAAGATTTCTTGAAACCTCGGGGCCATACTGAATTGTTGAGATTCAGTCTGAAAATTGTCAGATATATTACTGATTACTCCAGATTACTGTGTTTTATGCACTTAAGGCGAATTTTAATCCTGTATTTAATAATCTCATGATTCGTAATTTTTTTGGAGTTATACCGTGATTACACTAATAATTCGAACAGGATAAAATAATAAAATTTGTAGCTGTTCGAATGAATATAAAAATACGAAAATTGAAAATGATCAGTGTCCATATAATTACGAACAACCAAATTAAAGTACAAAATATGTTTGTAAATGAAATGGTAAGTAAATGATGTATTTTTTAGGGTAGGAAAGAAAATATTTTCGGCGATTAATTTATGTGTTTGAACTATTAGAGGGTTCGAATTATTAGGGTAATTACGGTATGTTGACATAAAATAATGTTTTGAGTTGAGAAGCAGTGAAACAGCCATTGTTTGAATGTCTTCCTACATCTCACACCAGTTGTACAGTGTTGTAGTTTTGAGTGAGTGATGGCACAGTAAACTGTAGATGTGTATTATCTATCTATATATAGTCTGTATAAGCGTTCCCTTGAGTCATGGGCATGAATGTAATGTCACTGATTTAATTGCAAATTACAAGAAGCACAATAGAGAGACACTATAGTAATCATTGTTTACAGTTAGGGTTGTTTACTATTGGATGCCCGTAAATAGCAGTTAGCTAATGAGATTTAGAGGAAATGATTTTGTCTGGTGTTTTCATTGGTTGCTTGTCACTATCAGTGCACCAATCATAATAGGAGAGTAGACACATACTAAAATAGATAGCCGTTACCTCTACAAAGATCAAAGTAAAAATTATCTATGATCCAATCATTGGTTCAAATTAAGTTGTTTTGAATGGATGCAGGTGAATATCAGTTAACCAATCAGATTTAATAAGAGGAAGAGTACACAGATAGCAGCCACCTAAAGATAAAAAAAATTCATTTGAAACAGCTATTTTGATTAGATGTCCTATAATACAGTAAACCAATCAGACTTCAGTGATACCATCCAACTAATCACATCAAAAGTAAATTTACATCTCCTATCCTTGTAGCATTTTGATTGGATGCTGCAGCAAACCAATCAAATCAAAGAAACATGCATACCCAGAGTAAGCAGCTTAAAAACCTGGGAACTGAGTATCCACTAAATAGAAGATAACAAAATTAACAAAATGTGAATTATATATCACATATTTATTTACATTGACTTAAAGGCATACAATCACAGATCAAATTGTCATTTTGGAATAAATTTGAGTTAAAAATGCAAAGTACATATAATCAATTTTGTACCTCCAATTATCTTTTCATTGCAGTTTACATTTCTGGTAAAACCAGAATAATCAGTTGGTAATGTCCTGTAATATCTCAATTTTCTATAGTCTAATAGACTAAGGGGGATAATTCTAATCATTGAACATGGTCAAAATAACCTTTCACGACGACTGGTACCACTAAAGCTACTTAACTATACATAATAAAAAGTAAATAAATATGAAAATATTGAAAACCAGTGGGATATGCGAAAAATGTAGCTGGTTACCCAATATAGTTGTGTAGACACATCAAATGTACATACTTTCATGTAAAAATACATTTGACCATAAAATATGTAAACAAACCTGTGATTTTAAGCATATACACATCCATGAATTTTATGTACACATTTCAACACTATCACAACAGCACATATATATTGCGACACTTCTAATAAGTGTCATTCACTGTCACTTATAAAGTATATGTAACAGAACCATTCCCAGCCTGGGATTCAAACCTGCAATGCTACCGACTGAGCCAAAGGGGTAATTCTGCTGGCCGAGACCAGTAGGGGCATCTTATAATCACACACTCTCCTCCTCCACATGATAACTAGTACTTGAGTTCCTAATCCAGTCACTTCTGAGCCACAAGGGAGCTAGGAATTCTTAGTCCAACAATTCAATGAGATGTACACCAGAAATAACTCAAATACAAGTCGGGCGCCATTGTAACAGGCCTATGACGATCCTGAGATTTGAACTAAGGTTGATGGATTGTGAGTACATGTACATTCTACGGACTGAGCCAAAGACATGACCCTGCTGGCGAAGACCAGTAGGAGTATTTTATATGACTACACACACATATCTACATGATTTGTAGTCAAAGTAAAAATCTAACTAAAAGTAGATTTCGATGAGGTTTTCAGAACACTATGTTTGGTTGCCAACTTTTCATGAAAATTAGACATTCTTTCTGGCTGTCATGATATTTTATAGTTGTCAGTACTTTTATCAGCAGGTGAGGTTCCTTGATCTTTTTACTGTTCTTTTTTCGCTGTGAGACAAAAATCTCCACACGCTATAAGTATTTTCACATAAGTAAGACCAGAGTTCACCATTCTTCAGAGACCCTGCAACACAACATATTTGAAGTTAACGTAACGTTATGCTAAGAAGAAATAACAAATTATATAAATAAATAAATTAAGTTATAGTGGCAAGATCATCTTTGCATGCAATGTGACAGCTTCAAGAAACCATACCCAATTTCTAAACATATCACTATGAAATAAATTGGAGAAAAAAAGAAATTCATATAAATTATACAACACCGTATCAACAATACCAACAGTGATTTGTTATAATTATAGTTTGATCTGGGTTTTTTTTCTCATGGATCACCATTTTACTGTGAACATTATGCATTTTTAGAATTTTCAGACTTTGGAGGGAATTTGTATATTAAACTAACATAATTATCAGAATGGTGCTTGCCATAGTTAAAGGGTAGGTGTAATTGATTAGATAAAAACAAATTATATTATTTCTACATTTCTACATTTCTATATTATTTCTCATACAAAAATAAAAGTAACAAATATATAATTAAATATAAGAAAATTTAAAGAAAAACAACAACAAAAAGAATAAAATGAAAACCACAAGAAACTAAACTAGTACAGCTGTACTGTCTGTAGAAAGTCTGGGTCTAATTCCAGAGAACGATCGTAGTGCTATGGTAACTCCTATACATTAACATAAATTAGTGCTATGGTAACTCCTATACATTAACATAAATTAGTGCTATGGTAACTCCTATACATTAACATAAAGTAGTGCTATGGTAACTCCTATACATTAACATAAAGTAGTGCTATGGTAACTCCTATACATTAACATAAATTAGTGCTATGGTAACTCATATACATTAACATAAAATAACAACTTGTAGAACTACGATTGTCCTGTGGAATAGGACTCTTGGTATCGTTTCTCAAAGCTCTCTCATATCCACTACAAGAGCATAGCTCTCTCATAAGCCCCAGATCACCATGTACAAGAGCTTGCTCCAAGTGTGCTTGTGGTCTCATGGTAGGTTATGATATGATAGGTTCGAGAAACAAGACCCACAATGTTAACTTTCATTTACCTGTGATGAAGATCTTCTGGTTGGGTCTGCGCCTGAGGTAGGGCGATGGCCTGCCGGGGTTCATACCACACAATCCATCAGCGGCAATGGAACTCACGTGAAACTCCGTCTCGTTTCTCATGAAATATGGGGCCTGAAATATGTTTGAACATTGTACGTCCATGGGAGAAATTCAGTGCAGACCCAAATACCACAGTTCTGAATTTGCTTCCTAAAGACAGAATTATCTGCAGACACGGGCCTTCTGGCCTAATAGGTATTGCTATGCCCCTGACAGTTACGGATGTGGACTATTAGTCTGTGTAACACCTTATTCTCATCCAGTATTCATATTTAATATATCCACTTTCAACAGTTAAGGATGACAGCTATTGGTCTGTGTAACACCTTATTCTCATCCAATATTCATATTTAATTTATCCACTTTCAACAGTTAAGGATGACAGCTATTAGTCTGTGTAACACCTTATTCTCATCCAATTTTCATATTTAATATATCCACTTTCAACAGTTAAGGATGACAGCTATTAGTCTGTGTAACACCTTATTCTCATCCAATATTCATATTTAATATATCCACTTTCAACAGTTAAGCAAGTTTAGATTTCTGGAGAATAACGGGTAAATAATTTCAGTGACTTTTTTCATATAAATATAATACCAATGAGTATAATTTCTATTTAAACTATTTACTTCCACCCTTTGAGACCAGGGGTAATCTAGACACCTATGCATCAATCACCAGCAAACACTTCTATTGTTATTCAATTGGCAACAATGTAATTTATGAAAGTAATTTATTTATACACATATTCATTTTCTAGACTGTCAGATATTCTATGAGCCCCTAAAGAGTTTTATTGTCAGACATTCTGTGTAACCATGATAGCCTAGAGATAGTGTATTCTGAATATTTCGCGTGCTTACTTTGTACATTTTCACGATGTGCAGGGTAAACCTTGATCTACTAAAGGGATCAGCAGAGTTATCTACAGTCCAGTTGGATACCGTCGCCTTAACCGCTGAAATGTAAAGTAACTACGTTTAAAAAAACCACACTTACATCTGTTCAATATCACTGTTATAATAAGTAGGTGGGTGATTCATAGCAAGACATTCATGCACACATAAGTCATCGCGTATGAGTGAAATTTTGCAGCTGCGATGTAAAGCACTAATTCATTCA
>JAUTBT010070532.1:0-13747 GCA_032361225.1 Lepetodrilus schrolli
CTTTTTTTGCATGTTTTTCATGCTTCTTCATTTTTAAAACGCATATAGTAAAATAATTAAATGTTTAATCGTCGCAATTGGGTGAAAGATTCCTGCAGCGACGTTAAACTCCATAATCAATCACTCACTCCTATATAATACTTATATTCACTTTAAAACTTTCAATATGAATATGAATTCAAAATTAAATACTGAAAATTTATTAATTGACAAATATTAGATGTTTTACCTGCATGATAATGTTGCAGTGTAATATTTTTGTGTTTTTATGTTTCCAGTTGCCAACCTAGTAAACATGTACAGGCCAATCCAGCCCATTCCTTACAACCATTCTGTAGCTGCCACACTTGCAGGTAATGTGAGAGATCACATTTTTCAATTCTTTGATAAAATTTCCATAAATATGATGATGATACCACTTTATTCATAGTAAAATAATCGATGATCATAACGCATTTCAAAAGTATTCAGTAAACATGATTAATGTTTTAAAATATAACTTGACATTGTTAACAGATCACTCACTAAATTAAATTAAATTAAATTAAATTAACATAATTAAATTAAGAAATTTGGCTGACCTTAAAACTTCTCAGATTTGTCCTTTGAACAGTTACATATATTCATTTTACAGAAGTTATGTCAAAAGTCAGCAAGTTGAAACAAGATACAGATAGCAACGGTCTTCGACGTTTTTCACGACATGCGTCGTTCGACCAAATCTGTCAAGTTGCCGAAAAGGAAAGGTCGAAATTATATGGCTGCTCTTCTGAACCATCAAGTCCTGTGAAAAAGCTTATATTTGATGGCAAGTTCAATATTTCCTAATACACCAATGATCAAGGGGAGATAATTAGTGGGACAAATGAGCAATAAGCTCTGTGCTTAGCAATTTCGCAACATCTCAGAGATATGTGCTCATACATCATTACACAGCCCGGCTGTAGTCTTGTCAGTTTCCAAATCAATTAAATTGCACATTAAATAGAGCAACGTAATCCCAGTATTTTTTATGATATAAATAAATATAATTCTATAACACAGCTGGTTCAGTTCTACTAGGATTATGTGTTATATGCATTGCACCATAATGCCAAATTAATTCACTGGACGTGATATATGCACCTTTGTAAAGTTGATAATTTGCATAGGAATGCATAGCTGTACAGCCACAAGGTTGCCCTTCCAATCAAATTGCTGCTATTATTTGAAACTTAAAAAGTAGAATTATACATTATTTCTGCTCAAATTTCACTGGTATAATAACTCAATATATGACAATGAAAGTGTTTACATTCCATCCATAAAAGTTGCCTCTTGCACATTTCCACCATAATGTCAATTGTCAACCTTCATTTAGAATTGGTCCAAGTGCATATATGAGTCTGTCGCTCAGTCGCTCTGTGCTATACGACATTTGTAGAGTGGTGACTGATTATTCAAGTGACAAATGGAATGAATTGTTTTATATTATCTATCTTATCTCTCGGAAATATAAATATGGTATATTTTTGTGTTGTAGAATCACTTCAAGGCCCACAGCCAAAGCCTGAGATGAAAAAGAGCCAGAGTACTCCTGCCATGACAAAGAAGCCGTATGTTGTAGTACAGGACTTACATCTGACCATCATCCCAGATCAGGCGGATAAGAACAGGTCCAGCTTCAAGACAACTCCAAGTCAACAGACCTTCAGCCTTGGTAAAAACCCAGCTAAATCCAGTACTGTAATTCTGCGATCGAAAGGATTGAATGCTGTGGAAAGCATGAAGCAGCCGACCATGATTCCATTGACTCGAGACCAGATCGACGCGGTGCTGCGGTCACTCAAAGTCCCGGTGTCGATTGACAAGGATTCCAGTCGTGTCGACGCCTCCACTCAGTCATCTCCCGAGACGCCAATCACCAGAAGGTCATCGGTGGCGACCATGACACTGGAAGCTAGGTCGATGTCGCCGGACTGCACCCTGGCCACGTTGAATGAGACCACGCCCCAGGCGCCGCCCGACCGCAGGGGGGTCAAGAGAACGTTTGTCACAGTGAAAAGCAGCAACGCCGTAGATAAGCGGATCCGACTGGCAATTCCGACCCCGCCCTCCACAGAAGAAGAGTCGGGAGCGAGTTCGTCCGACAGCTTCTCACTGACTCCGGACAGTGAGGTGAACACCATCACCCGCGGTGCCAAGAGGAAGGCTACAACCGACCGACGAGCTCTCCACCTCGCTCCAGAGTTCCGTAACTCCCCGCCAACGTTGAACTTGCCGAGGAAGCAGCCCACTCCCGACGTGCTCAAGAAGATCACGGCTTCGGAACTGGAATTAGCCGCTCCTCTCGCAGACGACGAAGAGTCTCCGTGCGCGAAGCTGTCCCCCCAGAATCGGTGTCGTATCCAGCAGGCCGTTTTGTCTCCTATGCAGTGCGTGACCATCCAGTTGCCCAGTCAGTCGTCCGTGGCAATGTTCCACGGACAGGAGAGAATCGGCGGCAAGATCTTGCCCCATTCCCCACCAATGCAGGCCTTCACTCATCCTCAGTCACGGCAGATAGTCAACGGCATGCCAGTCACTCCCAGCGGTCAACCGGTCAGCTTCATGATGCCCATTGGGTTCAGTCCACCTCTGACACCGTCTAGTCCAACAGTCTTCACTATGCCAACCTCCCAGCATGCTCAACAAAACATAGCCTTTACCTCGGTGCACCTCATGCAACCGACGAATGTCAAGGTCATTCCGAGTCCTGTTCCATCCTCATCGAGTACACCATCGCCCGTTCAAAGGTTCCCACATCCAATGGAACCGGTGCGGATGATCATTCCATCAGAACAACCCATATCTTCAATGGAGTCTTTCAAACAAGCCAAGGCCAGTTCTCTATTTGCTCCAATCAGGATCACACATGACCCTAAATCCGCCATTCGGAAACTGGCACTCTCGGAACTCTATTGAATGAAGGGATTGGTGAATGCATGAAATGAAGCATACTGTTCTCGATTATCAGTCTAGTATTTATCCAGTAGTTTTTCATCTTTAGTATCCGAGCAACACCAGAGAGTGGAGGATGAGGATTGCTCGATGTTAACTTAGTGCAGACTTAGACATGTAGAATTGTCTATATTACATAGAGTAATAAATTATTCAATTATTTAATCAAATCCAATCAAATAGTTGCTAGTTATCCTGTGATAATCTTGATGCAGTGTATTCCACAAGCTATTGAGTATTCCACAAGCTATTGATGATGATCATTGTGTCTTTAGGTAAGGAATGCCAGCATGTATAGATACAGTATTTCCAACCATGTAGAAAGAATGGTATCCGTCATGCCATTCCACGGTTACTAGTATTTAAAAAAGATGGTGCTCACGGTACTACTTCTAGTATTTTATTCTATTTTACTCATTCCAGAAAGTATTAGTCTGTTATCAAAGCGCATTTTAATCGTCAATTCAATTTAGTTTTGATAGCATTTACATTTTAAAATCAATTTCATGATCATCTTAATGTGGAATATCTTGTGGCCAAAACAGTGAATGTTGCGAGATATCTTATATGAAGGTATGACTGACTTTCATGTTTTTATGTGTTTCAAATGTGTACAAGAATAGCATCTTAGTTTTAGACAATGACTAGTATTCTAGCGTGTTTAACCTCCTCCCTGCCAGAGGAAACTGAAGATGCCCTAGGGCTAAAGGGCATGAGTTTCATCCAGCATGGAGTTTGAGTTTCTTAATTATTGTTAGAGTGACTCAAACAGATGTGGCTAATATAGTATGATTTCACCTATTCCCATTTCTATTATTGGTCATGTAATATACAGAGCTATATTTGCAAGAATCTGCTTTCAGGCATGAAATGCCACGCAAACCCATCAAAATAAATCTTTGCGTTTTGATAAACAATCGATTGATTTGAAAATGCATATGGAAGCCAATGTTTCTCATTTGCATATACTATAATGTAATATATATTCATGAGCCTCCTTTGGATTCCCCTCAATCTTAGTCACATGGTTAGAACTTGTAGAAGAGTATGTTATAATTGGTCCTCGGTCAGACGGTTGACAGACATATGCGGTAATCAAATATGACCAATAATAAAAACAGCCTACGGTAAAATCACACTGTATTGGCCACATCTATTTGAGTCACTTTATAGAATTACTATTTATCCAACCCAAGTGTGGCCAGTAGAGAGCCATCTCCAAGAAAATGACAGTTGGTTTCGTGCATCGTTTTCTAATCAACTGGTAGTTACTCAAGACCTCAAGTGTATTTATCAGTGTGCATGTTGGATATGTATGGCCAATACTCTCTCTGATGTGCAAAGCTTGTGCATCAGACATCTCGTGCTCTGCTAAATTGTATTGAAGATGCAAGACTAGTAATTATAGTACACAGTGGAATTTGAATTATAATTTAGTCTTGATTGAGTTTTATTTTGACTATGACTTGCAAACCGAGGGTGAAACCCTGTGTGACACCTGCAAGCTATACATGATGTACTAGTATTTGTTAGGAATACTTGTTTGTTTCGCTATAGTATACATGTAAATGTTTTTTGTTGTTGTTGTTTTGTTTCCATGGTTACAGATCTCATGCAACAGCTCAATGCTCAGTATTGCAGATGGTAGATAATATCACAGAAACAGTCGCTTGATAATCCAAAGTTTATTAATAGGGCATTAATTCCATTTATAGCCAAGATAACTAACCACCTCTCATGTCATATCTAACAATGGGTCTGGAAACCACACTTTGTAACTATCCAGCTAGTTAGGTTTTTTCCAAGAGATATTTAATATTACAAGAAAACCCAGTATAACAGTTGTTTGTCGATGTTTAACTGCCTGGCAGTAGTCCGAGATAGTTGCATAAACTACGGTAGAGTGAGTGGGCAATAGTCCATCCACCAGGGTCATTCTGAGCACTTGGATATACCGGTAATTATATTTTCATAAATATACTAAATTTCAGAACCAAATTTCATGGGTGTTTTGTTGTGTTATCACCTTCTTGATAGTTGACCAATCAAATGGGATGTTTCAATATTACAGAAATTATAGTGTAGTGGTCGATTATTCGCAAATGAGAAATTATTTGTCTCAGAATTCTTACCATTGAAATTGGTAGTAGGTGGATTTACATAAAGGTTACCTCATCACTTGATATTTAAAGAAAGTTATTTTCACAGCTGGATACGGAATAATGTCATTTCTCATGTAAGGGTTTACAAAAGATGTAATTAGCCACATGTACCCTGATACACTGTCAATAGATATTACAACCACAAGATTGTTAGTGAATCTAAGGTGTTGTGATCTGCAAAATGTGTCATGGTCCAGTATGAACATTGAGTTGTGCTAATTGAACATAATATATTGTTAATTTAACCTGCTTCATACTGAACGCAACCAGAGATGCCTAATTAGGTTACAGAGCCATGAATTCCAATTTTGTGGGGATATGGGATCCTATCAGGCTCGCAATTATTTATCGTGCCCTGTTGTACGTGTAGGTAACACATTATGACTCATTCACATGTCCATCATTAGCATACTCAGCCATTGCCACAGTCATAATAGCACACACGTGCTGTTGTTACAGTATTGTTACATTTTTATTTTTTCTCTCGCCATTTTGTGCCACATCCATCTTGGTTGTATGATGAGTTTGTTGTGTATAGACAATTGTACATAGTCTGTGAGACACTTTGTATAAGAAAAGAATAAATCAATATATATGAACTGTTTTGGAGTTGCAGTGGATTTTTTTCCCAACATGATAATAATGTGAACATTTATATTGCGCCAAATCCACGCTCGAAAGCAAGCTCATAGCGCTACATTATTACCCCGGTCACTGGATCTGTGTACACTCAATTTCCTTCTCAACTCCCTGGGGAGTATACAACCCAATCTGCCATTCAAGACTACAAGGTTATCATTCACATGTCCATCTCATCCTTCCGGGTACCCATCCTCTTATTGGTGAACATACAGCGGTGATAACATTTTTGGAAGTACAAAGATGATTTTATGTATGTCAAGTGAATGTACTTTGCAGTTGTGACTTAAGAACTATAATCCTCTTAATTTAAATAGAGCCCATGGTTTTTTTTTCAATTCATAAATTAGACGGGTGTCAGAGACGAGTTTGCTTTATGTTTTCTTGAAAACACCAATACCCCAGTAGATTCTGTATTGATGATTTAACAGTGTTTTAAATATTTCCACAATATAAATTTCATTGTTGGTGTTGCCTCTGTGAACTTGGGACCAGGTCACTATACTCTGCATCCGAAATCGGTGTCCATCCAATTTTGAACTACATGCATTTCATTTATAATTGAAATCATTTATATCCAGTGATAAATAAGAAATGAAAGCAGTACATATGTATGGTAGTAGAAGACACCACCCCACCCCCTCTTAATGCGATTTCTCTATCTGTTGAAGCCAGAGACAGGACAAAATAGTTGAGGAAGAAAGAAAGAAATACAATATTTACAATTTTATTTTATTTAATTTATTTATTTATAACCTTGTTATTGACAGCAAACTGTAGATTTGTACAGCAAATGTGTACTGGGTGACATACCTACCCACATATCACGCAAATCCGGCTCGTTTACTTTACTCCTCTTACCAATCTTGAAAGGTTGGCATCTATGGCAACCATTTCGAAAATAACATCCTATTATTTGTTGTATTTAGTCAAAAATCATGAAATTTACGTAATAGTACTTCCTTTCATAATGTTATTTTATACTTGATTATATCATTCAATCTGATATTAATTCAAAAGAAAAGAAATGCAATTAATTTATGGTGCTCAAATGTTAGAAGATATTAACCTTACAGGTACCTATTCCAGTGGGGTTGTCTAAATTCGGCCAATCTTATTTTATTGAAGTTAAATATTGACAATTTATACTTATGATGCCAAAAACAATACTTACTCAAAATATCCACCTTTGGATTATGGAAAAAACGCTTTGATATAAATAAAACTACCATATGACCTTGAAAGTGAATTACCGTGGCTATAAATATTGAAATTGTATACGCTGTATAGTGTGCACACTGCAATACCTGCAATACGTATTCATTAAAACAAATTATTCCATGTGGGACAAGTTTTGACATATAAAACATACTCTTGAAAACTGGGTACCTTCATATTGAGTCTGAAGGTTGAGTACACAGCTGATTTAGACATGTTAAATTATAATATCATGCAATAATGTTTGTATGACCTACCACTGTGAGTGGTTTAAGTGGAGTCAACTTGATTGATAGTGAACACTATCATGTTGATAGATAATAATAAACCAATAACAAAATCTTTTTTTTCTCTAATGATAGAGAATAATTTTCACTATATTCATGCATCAACTGTATTATTATAAATTGTAAAAAAGGAGAATACTTCAACAAGTGCTTAACTTTTGTCTAATCTTGTTGAATTTATGTCAATGATATATGATGACAAAAAATAAATAAATCGTTTTCGATTTTGTCTTTGAAAAGCTGTTGGAATCATAGGTCATAGATTTAGCTTCTTATGCTGGAATATTCCCACGTTAAGGAATTTGCTCACGTGACCCCAATTGCCTTCATGAGGCCATAATAAAGCAATTCCTTCAATGAAAAAATGTAACAACAAAGACTTAATCAATGCGTAATTGTTACTTTGATCGATGATATATTAATGTAAATGCATCCCTTGTCGACGAGAGATGTGCCATATACAAATAAGCTTCGTTCTTGTACCCAACATTGTCTACGGAGACATCGTCATCGAGAAGACATTCAGTGCACACAGTGATACACTAGCTAGCAACAAAAGGGGGTGGATCTAGAATAAGAATTTCTGCATGGGGATCTGAGTATTGAGGAGCAATGTTATTTAGGCAAAGTTTTTACAAGGACAGGAGGAACGCTCTCCAGCTCCATGCTGTGAGACACATGCGTCCCAAGGAGGGACCAGTCTGCCGAAATCAGCCAAGCTGGAAGGCGACTGTCAAAGCAGTAAACCCCACCACCACAAAGGACATGAGAGTTAGCAATTTAAATATTAATTGTAGAAATAAAAAAAAGACCCTATACATATGGGTCGGTCCTTCCTATTAGCTGTGAAATTGTGAAAATGGATGTTACTATTGACGTAGTGGCTAAATTTAACAGTCACGGGACAGATGACGCGATCAAGTAGCCTTGCGACTAGCTACACATCCTGTGTGCAGCAAAGCGTAGCCCACGTGACCGGGAACCAGGCTGCTAGCTACAAGGAAGTATATCGTGGCTGACATCTTGGTTTTGTGAGTCTCGAAGTTATACACGATAAAGGTAAGCAGTTTATATTTTGATCGCTTATAAATATTACAGTGAAACTTTGCAAATAAAAGAACGGTAGTAACTAAATTGTAGTTAAATTAGTAGCAGAGTAAAGTGGTGACAATCAGACGTTACTGTATTCATGATCATCAACCTACAGTTTTTACTCGTAAATATACGATAATAGAAATTGTTAGTCGTATTCCGTGGGTTGCCATACTACACCTGTAATATTTACTCTTAATCTAATGGGTCCAGACTAAATGTTGCTATACTATAGTGAGTATAGCGAAGCATTATCACTACCCGGCCATCATAAACAGGGCCACACATTTCCAGGGATTCCACAGGGAAGTACTTGCCGTGGTCAGTAGTCATACATATTTATTTTAAATACCATCGAGTGACCGGTTTTCGTGGATGATGGTTCGAAGCGAGATGCACGCGATCTATCGACATATTGTATCGAAATTATAATCTTAAATGTATAATTATTTTAACCCTAACCCTGCCATACAATACAATAGTATGATGGTGTTTTTTTTACCTTAGGCCATAGTTATTTGATTCCCTTGTTTACAAAATGTTCTGTGATAAAATGAAAATTTGTGCAAGTAAGTAAACGGAAGTATCAAACTGGAAAACACAGTTTAATCATATAGCAATATAGCCAGTGACGAGTCTAGATCACAGGTCTAGCTAGTTCTACAATGGAGACCAAACAATCAGGCCTAATAATCCATTGATACGAAGTGTACCCAAGAAGAGTTGGTATTAATATTATGATTTGAAAAGACTGCCATGAAAGTAAAGTGATAATGAATGGTGTTAATTTGTTGTAAGATTAAATTCATGTTTCACCCTCAATCTGTAGAAAGTTTATGAATTGAATAATACATCCCGTTCCTCTGACTGTTTCCATTCATAAGTATATTGTCTATTTGTCTTGTTTACAGAGCAGACTTTGGAAACAGTCCAATATTGGACCCAGGGCATAGTGGAACCTTCTTCTCTGCATAAAATCCTGGAAAAGATGCGAACTGGATCCGCCTGTGTGACAATTACTGTTGTGTAAAACTAAGCTGTCAATCATGTTAGAACATTGCAGTATGGAATGCTTCCAGGCGAGGGTTTGGCTGGAAACACCAGATGGTAAGAAGAGAAGCGAGACTGGAGCTAAACTAATTGCAGAAATTCCATTGAACAAAAGAGATGGTGACACAGTCTGTAAAGGAGGTTGTAGCAGGAAAGTAGTGTATCACAACTCGTGGAAGTCTGACATGTTTGTTATGTTGATGTTGAAACACTTGACTATAGATCAACTGAATGTACGTGGCAGGAGTGCTGGTGCTGGGTGGTGTTACACTACTACATCTACTGTGTCTGGAGAATTGTGCTGACCTTGTGAAGATGTGTGCACAGAGAGGTGCAGATGTCAACAGTCAGGACAGGTCAGGCTGGACACCTCTGCACTGGGCAGCGCTGCTTGGAAGCGCAGAATCAGTCTGTGTGTTGTTAGAGCTTGGAGCCAATGTAAACGTAACAGACTGGTTGTTAGGTCACACAGCGCTGGATCTGGCAACACATCTCGGATGTAGTGAAACTGCTTTTGTTCTCAGGGCGGCGGCTGGATGCAGATCTACACACATAACTTTGAGACAAACTGGTGAGTGAATTGTGATAAGTGATTGTATTGGTTGTGTCCACTAAATTATAAAATAACTGAACATTAGATGAACAAATATTATGTCAACATATCTGACATAAGTTGACTGTAACTTTGTTGTTTATATTTTCGCCATTCAAACTGACATTGCAAATAATGTGAGCGAATTATGAAGGAACAGACATACATGTAGTTCTTTATTCTTACAACAGACATACATGTAGTTCTACTTTATTCTTACAACAGACATACATGTAGTTCTACTTTATTCTTACAACAGACATACATGTATTCTTACAACAGACATACATGTAGTTCTCGTCTTGTGTTTATAATACTTACAGTCGGAATATTTTCGTTTCATTGAGGATAATATTGAATTATTTATTTTGTATTTCTCACCAATCTCTCCCTTTTTGATTTCAGGCTGTCGGTCAACGTCAACGTTTCCACACACTTCACTGCCATCATTCCAGCAAACATTCCCAAATATATTCATTCACTTTGTGACGAACTGTTCCTGAGTTCTAGATGGAATATACCATTTCTTATCACATTGTTTTAAATATCCTAGACTATTTATCAACAGGAGTGGTTTGATAAATTGAATAACAAAACACTATCTTTTTAAAGTGTACATTATTGCTGTCTATTATTTATTAGTTGTTAAATTATCATTTACCTGTATCCATGTTTTTATAATATTAAACTGAGCAGCTGCCAATGTTTCAGCAAGGAAATGGTTGCTTGCTATGTATAAATAAAATATATAACTGAAATCGTTGTAATTATTTGATGAATTATTTGTAATTGCGAAGTGATTTTACAGCGCTTCAACGAATTCCTACACTCCTCGTTATCAAATTGTACCGTAAGTTAAACTGATGCACGACAGTAACAGTACAGCTATGTACTATGATTATATTAATTTGCAAGAAATGTCTTGAGACATTCTAGCCTATTTGTTGACAAGACATCGATAACTATAGGAATTTGTGTCCGTCTTTTTGTTGTTGAATGTGAGAGTTATGTGATTTTATAGCGCTTCAACAAATCCCTACACGCCCCCATGATCAAATCGTAGTACTTTATTGTTGAACTGATATAACAGTACGATACACGGGTACAATATGAGTGATAAACTGAAGCAGCGAAATGACATTGACAATTGATAAAAATGCTCATGAATAGTACACTGGGGTGATAATAGTTTGCAAGAAAAGTTATGAATTGCACATCTTGAGAATCGGCGCCAAGCAGAGGAATAACAAGTACCATATTTCAATGTTTTAAGTTATTACTCGAATGGGGATCGAACTCCTTTCCAGACATTTGTACCGAAAATATTAAAAAGTAATTTATGGGGGAAGCATAGCTGTATCGGGATATGTAATAATAACCCCATTATAGTGACATTTGACCTAAAGGCTATATTGCCACTTTAAGACACTAGATGTCTGTATTTTTTAGGTACAGGTGAAAGTAACGAGCAAATAGGATTATGAAAATGGGGTCTGTTAGTGAAAAGTTGAATCAACTTGCAACCTATAACGAAGCCATAAGGTTGTACACCTCAATTGTGTATACATGTAACAAGTTCTAAACGATAGTTCGTCAATATGGCCGAGACTTAATAAACAAAAGCTGTTCCCACTTTCAAATCGAATTCCTCAATTCGAATTGGGGAATTGGATTTGATTCAAACCGATTTGAGAACATATTCACACTGTCTCTCAAGCCGGATTCAAATCGTTTACACTCGAGCAGCTTTAACATGAAAAGATTCCTTTCTACTGCTACCCCTCCCTCTTCTCTCCATTTCTCTCTCTCTCTCTCTCTCTCTCTCTCTCTCTCTCTCTCTCTCTCTCTCTCTCTCTCACACACACAAACACACACACACACACACACAATTATTGTTTGTTAACAATCCGTGCATCATGACATGTGTCGATACTCATGTACATATAAAGTTCATCTTATGTGTTGCAGTTAAATCGGTGCAAAGATGTACTTCTACCACGGCTATAGAATCGCACTCCTTCTACTTGGCATGTGGTCGGTCTGCGCACGCGCATTCTTCCTGGTACCCGACTCTAGCAGATGGACGCGCCCTTCGAGCATCAAGATAGTGTATGATGACATGGAGATGAAGCGAGAGCGCGAACACAGCATCCGGAAACAAGCGGAACTAGAAGAGGCAGCAATGGCGGCAGCCAAGATGGAGACTTCCGGTTATGCACATGTTCACAGTCCTAGAACAAGAAACAATTTGGTGGCTTTCGCGCCATGGCGAGGCAAACGAGTTCACGAAAATCAGGAATCATACAGAAACGATAGATTTGCCTACATGACATATTGATTGATACCTTGGTATAGACATCAGTAGTGATTTCTCAAAGGCAGGCGGATACAGTGGTATTAGGTATTGTTCTTACAAATACACACACACACACACACACACACACACACACACACACACACACACACACACCCAAACACGTTCAATAAAAGTAATTTGAAGAATTGCCAGCTATGTTTAGATATTTTGTTTTTGCATGATGTCGGTACTCTCGCGGGAAATCGCGTGAATATGCAAGGCTACCCATATACTGCAGATGCTATAATGCTATGCGCATGTCACCATGTGATGTATATTACGTAGTTACAAGGAACGTAATGTGTAATGAAATAGCATAAAGCCCAGCAGAACAATAGTTCAATGTATGCAACTATAAAGACCTTCCACTTCCGGAGCCAAAATAGCCCAGTATGAAGCTAGACTATTTCTATTTGTATGCCATGAATTACTTCCCTTTATAAACTTCCGGAAACGCGCCCTGCACTAACGACTATATGCACGAGTTTTGGGACAGCTCTAACAATTTATAAATACCATGAATTATTATATTAATGTCTTGGTGTATGCTTCAAATTGCATTCACATGATTGCGTGCAACTAACAGTTAGTTAAATTATAGTTCGACTATAACAATACACGCTTTACCTGTTTTGAAATACATCTATTCGCAATTAATATTGTGTGTGCATTCAACTACACTGTAACAGGTTAATGCATTTTCAAAGATATCATTGACCAAATAGACAATCACTTGACAGAATTGCGCTTCAACGTGCCATTTCATAGTCGACGTAATTTACTGAATGTAGCCCACGTGTTGAATAATGGACGGCGATGATCATGAATAACAACAACAACAACAAGAGGAAAATATATTTTCCATTAAAAAAAAGTTTTATTTGTTTGTAAAGCCGTATGGTATTAGTGCCTCAAACATTTCACACAAGTTAAAGAGTATTCCACAGAAATTATACCAGCTAACATGAGAGGTAGTATGGTTAATGAGACTATACGTATTATTAAATATGAGGTAATTTTGTAAATTTGTAAAAATCAGTACTAAATGGCAAATAACAAATTAATGTCCACTCTTTTTTTTGGTTATCACCGACCAAGAATGACATTCATCGTCCTTTTCTTTCGTTAAACTACACTGCATGTCATCGTGGATCAAACGACTGGTATGAGACAGCACCGGCTACTGTAGCAGTTTCCGGACAGGAAAGTATCTTGGTTTCCATCGACAGGCGTAAAGTATGCGTAGGTGTCTGGACATAGAACATGGTTGAAAATCCTAAGTACACTAGACCCTACAGTATCTCTCTCTCTCTCTCTCTCTCTCTCTCTCTCTCTCTCTCTCTCTCTCTCTCTCTCTCTCTCTCTCTCTCTC
>JAUTBT010070543.1:0-13746 GCA_032361225.1 Lepetodrilus schrolli
TTACTTGGCTTTATCCTATTTTAATTGGTCTTTACAACTAGTTGTGTTTGTAATCGCCGGTGAGCACGTTATAGTAGTACTTTTGTTCATTATATAAGTGAATATTTTTTTCCCCATTTTATTTGGTGGCAAATGCGTATAATTTAATTCCTGCGAATATGTCAATTATAGCATTTGCGTGAAATTTGCGTCCGCGACATATAAGTCTTTTACATTATTTAAAATTGACCTTAATATGGACATTATGCAGCTATGATGACCTCTATCTGAACATATTACTGTTTAAAATTGACCTTATGAACATTATACAACTATGATTTCATCTATCTGGACATAATATTGTTAAGTTCTGTTCACTATGAACAATACTATTTGTTTATATATGATGGACTTTTAATGCTACAATGAACTAATCATAGGGCTCTGCTGTGCAAAATGGTGCAACTCTAATATTACCTTAACTGCAATAGTAGCAAGGGTGTAGTATATGTATAAGACTACCGTAGAGTTATGCCATTTTGTACAGGAGTGTCACCGCTGGACAATACTGTTGTTAATTAAATCTAGTGAAAAACATGTCATGACTGAGATTTTGCTAATGATGATATGACGATTTTCAGTTCATATAGTAGTAGACATGGTTCTAGTGTATGCTGACATTGACTGTTCAAAATACGACTGTAGTCTTGGAAATATTTGTTTTCTTAATCAGTGTCCACTTCATGTCATTGCAGTTCTATTTTTCACCACTTTATATATTGTGTTCATCTCCGTAACAGTGTGACCAGCCACCATTTTGTCTGTGTATGCACAGTCATGTCGCCTCATTCTGTCTGACCTTCACCTTCATCTTGCTACATTCAGTAATAGCAAAGTTACCATGGTTAACCTGTTTTCATTCCTTTTCCTACCTTTTTAGGTGCGCCTTCCCCCTGGCATTATTGACCATACAATTGCTCATAGAATCCGTGGCCCCACGCATACTGGCGGCAGCCATATTAGTCAAAATAACAGACGAGTAGACACTAGGGCAGACAGTGATAGGCAGCGACTTATGGATGAGCGAAGGCGCTTGCTGGCAGAAAGGCAGCAAGAGATTGAACGTAGGCGCAGGGAAAGAGAGAAATTGATCCAAGAGAGGGAAAATAGGCTCCGGGAAAGGACCAGTAGATGGCAGCACAGGGGTGGATACTTTGGGTCTGATCGCTATTATAGTCCTAGAGGTCATTCGAATCAGGGGCAAACTGATAGGGGACAAACCAATAGGGGTCGAACCCATACAGGCTTAACTGATAGGGGACAAACTCACAGGGGACGAACCAATAGGGGTCGAACCCATACAGGCCAAACTGACAGGGGACAATCCAATATGGGTCAAGCCCATATAGGCCTAACTGTCAGGGGACAAAACCATAGAGGTCAAACTGACAGGGGACAAACTCATAGAGGTCAAATGCACAGGGGACAAACCCATACAGACCAAACGCACCGGGGTCTACCCCAAGCAGGCGGTACCCACAGGGTAAACTTCTATACTGCTTTGCAAGAACCAAATATAAGCTCTGCACTTCCAGTTTCTCTTATTAACAGCAATAGATGGGCACTGTGATGTTCTTTCTGCTGGCGGAACAACCAACCTCGTGACGTTCCTCCACTGTTACTGTTGCGCCTACCACTCTTCTAACCAGCTTCCACCGTTCCACTTTAACCTGGGCTGGCTGCGATCTGTCCTCTTGTACTTTGCAAACAAAAATATTCTGTTGTGTTTTTTTTCTCCAAAAAAAGTCTTTGAATGCGCATTTTTGAGTTAAAGGTTCATTTTTGTTTTGTTTTGAATGATTAGTAATGTTAGTTTTAGTATATTTGTCTCAGTAATATTGTTTGTGTCATTCATTAGAGTTTAACAATATTTAATTCTAATTTGATTACGAATTATTCAATTTAAATTACGGGTAAGCACTTTTTTCTTTATTGCTGTAGCATGTTAAGAGAATTACTTCTTGTTAATAAATTAATTAATTCAATGGTTTATGGCTTATGATGATATCGGACATATTTGAAATCAACTGTCTTATGCCATACATATGTTTTAGCTTCCAGAACTGTTTTGCTGTGGCTGCAATGATTATAAGCGCTATCGCAATATATGTTACTTCAATATCCAATATTCTTATTATTGAATCAATTATGTTTTGTGCTAAGTATTTGCATAAACATATACATTTACAAATGTATATTTTCAACTTCTTATTGCAATGTTCAAAGCATTTGGGCCAGATGGTAGCTTTGATGTATTACGTGTCCTTTTTAATCAACCACGTTCTTTCTGGTGGCTGAATATATTTCAAAACATATAGGATCTTCTAACTAAATCTGTCTTAGTTGGTTGTGAAGAGTAGACCACTGGTGTTGGAAGGTGTTTCCATTGACACAGTGTAAACAGTAACTCTTTGTAGGAAGTTGATAGCTATACATCTGAGCTCTCTCTTAATCCGAAGGATTTATGAGGATATGTACTAGCCTGTTTTCTTGACCTGTGTTAACTGCCATAATATATACATAGTGGTTACATACATTATTAAAGACATTGGGTAATGGCAGCCATCTTGAAAGGTCAAATTTGTAGAAAATATGACCTTGCAGATAACAATTTAAATTTAGATTTGGCCAAAATGTCATTTTATCTTTGGCATAAATTTCAGTTGTCCACGTCCAATAACTGGTTTAATGTATTTACATAAATTGTGACATCCATTGTTAATGGATCCATCTTCATAAGGTTTCATGTACATAATAATGGTGTCTGGTTGTTCTGTTGCAAAATGTGGCAAGTGAGCTACAGACCTACTGATTATTGTTTAATTTTCTATCATTAAATGATTTGCTTTCAGTTAAATTTGGCATTTCTTAAATACCTAACTATTGGTCTGTAAATTGTTGGTTAATAATTTTAAATCATTTAATATACCAAGATGACGAATGTCTAGTATTTATTCAGGAAGAAACACCTAATTGTGTTTGGCATGACACTTTATAGTGGTAACTCATTTAGATAACAAGTGAGCATGTTAACTTTGGTTATGGATAACATGGTCTGTATTGGGTTAACTGAAAGTTGTTGATCAGTATAGTCAATGTAGTATAACACTAATTTAACAAGTAGGACGATACTGAGGCATGTAGGCAAGGTAGATGTGATTAAAGGTATGATTGAGTTTAATATTTTAGCAATTATTAATTAAAAAATAATATAGCATTTTCTTTAGTGCATGCTAAGCATGTCATATTAAAAAGTTTCAATTAATACATTCATGGTTATTTTATTTATATGCATTGACTTGTATTATTTATATTAAAATAGATTATATATATATGCTTTATCAATACTCTCAGTTTTGATTTGTCAATAGAAATATTCTCTTTGTAATTTGATGCTTGGAATGAGTTCAAGTTGGTGGAAATTCGAACATTGTCCTTTTTTTGACAAATCATTATTTGAATGAGTTTCTTAGAAAGGGATTAATGTTTCCATAATGCAATGATGCTTGTTTGTTGTTCATAAAATCTACTAAGCTATACATAATCTAAACATATGTAAACTTTGTAGGTATGGTTGTGCTATGACATAATACCACAGGTATTTAGAGCTTATCATTTTGAGAATATGCTCTGCTATCTTGCCAAGCATGTTTGAGGCAGAAATGTATATAGGCCTTTGGAATGTTGATATATATGTGTTTGTACCTTGATAATATTAACATGAAACATTGAAACACTGTTGTTTGCGTTAGGAAAATTTAACAGAATAGATGCATTTTTCATTTGCAGACCACAACTCGAAGACCTACTATACCAGAACGTCCAGACCCAAACTTTACTACAGGACCTAAGGTAGGTAACTGATATCGGGATTAATATTCCAAACTCTATATTCCAATAAGATTATGTAATATAATGGATCAAGAGAATAATTATTGGAACAGTTTCTAGCTTTAGATTCAGTGGTAGAACAGTTGGACTTCGGAGTCAAAGGTTCCAGGTTGAAATCCTGCCCCGGGGGCCCCGGCATCAATGTTCGCGAAAGTTGCCTTTCTGATGCAATATTGATAGGATGCGATGTCTGTAGAGTGGCAATGGAGTTATAATCCTTGGTCTTGTCAGTACCAGCCGATGCTTGCAGGTTTACTGCAACATTCAGCGCTATGGATGTTGCGGGTTTCCTCCTGCCATAAACTGATAAGTCGTGATATGTGAAAGAATCTTGAAAGCGACTTAAAACCCCAATAAATACAAAAAATCAAAAAAGCTTTAGATTGGTTTACTGTATGTACGACAGATAACATTCTCCGTGATATAGATCCATGAATATGTTTCACGCTGTACAACAGCATTGTTTCACATAAGACAGAATTTGTTTCATGTCTAAAGCTAGACCCCAAAACATGGACATTGAAATTTGTCATATTATCCCTGACAAACATTGAAATTTGTGATATCATGCCTGACAAACTGAACTATTCCATGTAAATGTAATGTGATTTTCAGCTGCACCTGATAGCCCTGAATGACCCAATGGCTGGCAACATGCATGGTATCCGTGGCGCCGACTATCTGTGCCACAAGCAGGCCAGGCGGGCCGGGTACCGTGGTACCTACAGAGCATTCCTGTCCTCACAGACTCAGAACCTCAATTCCATCATCTACTACAGACAGGACAGGAAGGTGCCTGTGGTTAATGCCAAGGTAAGATTTAAGATGTTGCTGAACACTTTGTTCCTTATAAGATGATCCTACTGGTCTCAGTGAGAAGACTTACACCTTTGGTTCATTTGGTAGAGCATTGAACTCATAATCCAGCAACTCGGGTTTGAATCCCAGGATCTGCATGGTCCTCCATGTTACAACAATATTACCCCTGATGTTATAATAGTACGATTACCCATGTTACAACAATAGTATGATTACCCATGTATAACCCTGATGTTACGAAAATATTATCCTCCATGTTACAACAGTATTACCCCCGATGTTACAACAGTATGATTAACCCTGAGGTTACAACAGTATTATCCTCCATGTTAAAACAGTATTACTCCTATGTTACAACAGTATGATTACCCATGTTAGAACATTAGTACTCTGGCATTACAACAGTATTATCCTCCATGTTACAACAGTATGATCACCCATGTTACAACTGTGTTAACCCTGAGGTTACAACAGTATTATCCTCCATGTTACAACAGTATTACCCCTGAGGTTACAGCAGTATTATCCTCCATGTTACATTATTACTGTTACAACAGTATTATCCTCCATGTTACAACAGTATGATCATGCATGTTACAACAGTATGATCACCCATGTTACAACAGTGTTACCCTTGAGGTTACAACAGTATTATCCTCCATGTTACAACAGTATTACCCCCATTTATATAACAGTATGATCACCGAGGTTACAACAGATTTACTCTCGAAGTTACGACAGTGTGAGCCAACATGGGTATGTGGTGAAAGATTTCATGCAGGTTTTACCAGTGATCACTGTCTCATGTTGTCCTTCTGCCCACAGGGCGAGATGCTGTTCCACCACTGGAATGATATGGTTAATGGAGCAGGGGGATATCTGAACGGCCATTCCACGCTGTACTCCTTCGATGGTAGAGACATCATGATGGATTCCCATTGGTAAGTTAGAGAAGTAGTATGTAATGGTAGAGATGTAGGCCCTGTTCCTTTGAGCTGTGCGAAGTGTTCTCAGAAAGACAGGTGACATCACTCCAGTACGGTGTACTGGGTGAAAGGAATGACTCGCATACGTCTCGCACAAGCAAGATGGCAGCAAGGAGTTGCCTTAGATGTTGTGACGTCACTGTACTTTTCCTGTGTGGTCTGAAATACCTCACCAGTGAGTATAGACTGCACAATGTGCGAGACATTCCATTGACAAAATTGTCTGTTCGGAGTACTCCGAACACTTCGCACAGGTTAAAGGAATGTCGCCATACAGTGAAATAATGCAAAAGGGAGATAACTTTCACCAGTCTGCGCTGTTTTGTGTGTTTGTTTTGTTATTCTGGATTTATGTCCTCTTTCAATGATATCTCATTAATATTGCTTGCTGTCTGCACTTATTGCAACACATATTGGGCAAAGTTTCAGTAGACATGTGAGCATCTGTTGAGTAACTAAAATGGTAACTGCACAGCCAAATTACAGCCATTTGTGTCAAGCTCCCGTGGGCAGATTAAATCTCTGAACCTCTGAATCAACAGTTTAAGATGCTCCTATGAACATTTGTGTCCAAACAATTCTGTTTATATATTAAATTTGATTTAAAGAAATGACATATTCTGTGACAGGAAAGCCCTATGAGAAAGTGGTTCTCAAGCAGGGAGGACAATAACCAGTTGCATTTAAATCTCTTGAAATGTTAACTTTTATGTTTTTCAGGCCAACAAAGATGATCTGGCATGGATCTAGCAAAACGGGAATATTAATGCACGACAAATACTGTCGCAAATGGCTGTCCAACAACTTCCAGAAAATGGGAATAGCCAGTTCTCTAGGGAAGCATATGCTTCTAGACACTGAGGAATATGCATGTAACAATTCATTCGTCGTGTTATGTATTGAAAACACAAGCCGCAGAAACTTACGAAAGTAATGACGTCGCGTATAGTCGCTAATATGACGTACTACGCATTATGTTCATTTCTTTCACGTGAGAGTTTGTGAGAAGGCAAGGGGGGATAATTCACCGAGAAATGTGATCCCTTGTCAAGTGTGACGGGAGATGTACATTACATCTGTGATACGTTCGATGTGTTTTCATTGGATGGGTAATTTATTCAAGGATGGTGTTAAGAAAGCAAGACTTCTGATTGGATGGTCGTGCCAAGAACAGAAGGTCAAATGGAGAGGTTTGTCCACCCGATATAAAACCGCTCGAGTCTGAACAAAGTGACATGACAAGAGGTTGAACAATGTTCACCCCAAAAAAAGTGCCTTCTGCCTAGGTCTCCTCCGTCGACGGTGATATTCACTGTCAGTATATAAACCGCATCGATGGCTGCAACTGTAGATATAGCAGTGCCGATTGAAAATATACATAGCAACAAACCACATCCAGTGTCGGAAACACTGTCCTGAGTGTCACAACACAACTTGCACCCAGTGCCGAAGCAACAAACCACAACCAGGTCTCAAGCAAGAGGCTCCGCAGAGTGTCAACAACAATCCACACAACATAATCTAGTAATGCTTCTAGTGTATGCAGTTGTGACACAGAATATCCCCACCTTTACTGAACCCCTATAAACTTGTCAGCTGGCTCTTCAGTCTTCATCCATGTACAGTTAATGAGTTCGAATCACAAGTAGCTCATGGTGGAGTCGACTTTCAGACGACGCTCTTGATGCACTTTATATAGATCTGACCCAAACAGCAAACCACAAACACTAGTACCAGTTACGGCACTCTGCCTGTGGAATAGGCATTTCTGTATGTATGTGAATATCCAGCTTTGTACAAATTGTTACATACGTGTGTCAAAGGTCATCATTTCTTATATATCTTCCTTATCTGCTCGGTGATATCGTGAATGATATTAATTAATATCCCTTTGCTTACTAGGGTGCTTGTAGTCACTAGAACCGTACTAATGACTGCTATATGTCATCAATTGAGAATCATGATTGGTGTCATTGATTTCGGCTGAAAATGGGGTGGCGTGAATGTCAACAACAGATATAGCTCCATATTTCATGTAAATCTCCCACGAGAAGAAACGTTCTGTGCAGTAAATTAATGTATGTTCCCCTGGAGAATAATTATGTGTTTGCAACTGTTTCATTTTGAGGTATCGAATGAGGGTGTTGTTTGGGAGGTCACATTTGCCAGATTAGTGGCAGTCTCTCATGCTTGATTACTAAACATAAAAGTGCATTATTTTTTTGTTGTATCATGCCCATGGGGGTAGATAAATAAAAAAGACTATGCAATTTATCAAATGTAGATCTGTAGTGTAATCTGAAAATTTCATAAATCTCGAGGTCCATTCAACAGGAAATTATTATTGTTATTTTTTCCAAACTTAATAATTTTGTTAGTTGTGTTAGAATCTCCTGACAGTTTGCAAACACACATGTTTTTATGATGTGGACCTGTCCTGTATTACATTGTTGCAATCAACATTGCATGATTGAGAATGTGCTGTTTAAGTTGTTGATTTGCTTGCAAGGTCGTGTAGATGAAGATTATCCTGGAAAAAATCTGTAGATCTCGTAAAGCTCATGTCATGATATTGCCCATGCTTCTGTGCAAGATCTGTTATGAATATTCTATTGAAAAGCATATTCATAATTTGTTGGATGAACCTGAAATTGTAGGTTCAAAGTATTTTTCAACTTACTATTTTAGTCTGCTTCATCTCAGTTGCTACCTACAACTGGAATGAGATACGGTATGTTCATTCTATATAATATTGACATAATTCAGTGCCATAAGACTTAACTATAGCACACTATGATCCGGGTTTCAATTGAGATGTTCAATGTTATTCATGGTCAAATAATAGAAACCTGTGTGAGTGCACTATGCTTAAGATTACATTGCCTTTCAATTGTTGTTGCAAGTCTGATAACAAAAATACACTGATGGTCAATATATACGAAAACTACAATATGACTGAATATTTTTTATTTTTTTTGCGATTTAAAAATTGTTTTATTTGCCCTAGATGGCCTCTTATCACCAGGCTTGTTTTCTTTAATTCTTGATGGCATTTATGTCCACAGGGGCAATACTTGTTGAGGGGAAGACAGGTTAAAATGGTTTGTATGGCATTAATTGGCTCCATTCCTCCCAGGACATGGGAGACCAAAGAAACCTAGAACTTGTGAAATGTTCGTCTAGACATTTCGGAACTATCAGGAATGTTTTTTTGGTGTTTTTTTTACATCTGTATTACTGAACAAAGACTATTCAGCAAGTGTGAGGTACCATATATATTAATATTTTTAGTCCTTGATATCATCATTTTAACTTAATTTTATTATTATTTTTATTATTTTTTTTAATAGGAAATACCAAATTCCATTCACTGTACAGATGTGGTGTGCTGGTCGTGAAGTGCTATATGTTTTAGGAATATTCCTGGAATAAGTTATCAATACCTGTTATAACATTCTTGCAGAGTCCTTGTCAAATTTAGGAACATCCTTATCAAATTTAGGAACATGCCTAGAATCAAATGTGTATTTGCACGGACATTCTTTACTTTACATCACTATTAGTTGATTAAGAAGAAGCTCTTTATATTGCAAAAGGCTGAGATTCATATTTATATTTATTCTGTTCCAGTACAGATTTTACTGAGGAACTATTAAATAAATTGAAATATGTTTTTCTTGATATATTGTAAATATTTTTATTTTCAAATTTGTATGATTTAATAATAGGTATGTTGATAGTTTTTGCTTTCGTTACATTTTACGCATAGAACAAATGATGCAAAGTTTGTGAAGATGTTTTGAAGTTTGGGGTGAAGTATTTGCAATTTGTGACAACCATCTTCAGTGTCATGTATATTTGTATTGACTTGTTACTCAAGAGAGCTTCAATTTCATTGGATGAGACATACCTATGGATAATGTTTGTCAATCATGTTTCTTGTTTAAAAGCTTGTAAATTTGTTTTCATGTTTTTCTCTCATTAAAATATCAGCTCTTTTGAAATCGTCCTCTTGTTTGCTAAATTTATACACTGTAAAGTCAACCCTAGTCTTATTTCATTGACTGAAGAACAAGCATGGCTACGAATGTATTTAATACCATCATACAGATCAGAGTGATTATAACTTTAAATGTGAATTATTGGAAATTAACAAGTTCTTTTTAAAAATTATGTATGGTTTATTAAAACTACTGAATATTGTTAATAATGAACTTCTGATTATAATGAATGTACACAGGAATAACATTGCTGGAATATTGATCTGATTATGCTTGAAACTTACTTAGCAATTGTCTTTTATTAAATTTTATCTGTACCGATCAAAATTAAATATATATGTCAACATATTTGTGGAATATTTTTTACTATTTTCATACCATTGATTCTGTGATGGACCATAGGCTTGTATGTCATGTGCCATTTGTGATTTGAAAAAGAACAAAACACATTATACTTCTGTGGTATTTTTAATAATCAACATGCATTATTTTGGATATTTCAATATACCCTTTTCAAAGAAAATAAACGACAGAATGAGATGCCCTCGAGCTATTATGATTCTGGTGTGTGTGCATGTTTGATTGTATGTCATTTCTGTATTTATCAGAAATCCTTTCTCCATTTGTATCTTATCTGTACAAAAAAAGAAATACACCTATTTTCAAAACAATTCTGTGTTACGTGGGAACATTTGTAATTCCAAACTGTTCTCAGAATGAACCTAGATACTAACTTAGGCATTGTTTAGTTTATTGCTTGAGCATGATGAGAAGGAATGTGTTTAGTTCTCATTCATTTGCTGTTTTTCTTTCTAGAATGCTTGTTTAGTGGCAGAATGTTTCTTTTGTAAAGCTGAATGCAGACAGCAAAGAAAATTGTTTAGCTAAACAAGAATCATGTTTCGATAAACATTAAGAGCTGGTGACCATGCATGTTGTAAACAGTCGATGCACACGGCAAACAAAATCACCAAAAACAGGTTTTTGTTTAGCTAAACATGTTTTTTGCTTGCCGTGTGTGTTGGGCTAAATGATTACGATTATTGAAATTATTGTATACAAATATCAAATGTTACAAATCACAAGAGAAAATAATTACCAAAAACAACTTTATGCACAATGTGCATTGTAAGTAATAGATGCTTGAACAGTAAATATGAGTATTAATCTACAGCAAGATAGTAATAACTGTCAAATGTCATCAACAGCGAAATTGACCTTTACTTTTACATTTTATTTCTCAGCAACTATCGCTATCCAAGTAGCAACATTGTGTATATAATATATATATATATATATATATATATATATTAATATACATACATTACTTCTAGTGCTAGGTATTTATGTATGTCTTAATTCCTAGGTGTTTTCCAGCATAATTATTGGCCAGTACTTAAGTGTGAGTGTATAGTTCCCTAAGTGTGAGTGTATAGTTCCCCCAAGTATTCACAGGCAATGCTTTCTCAGTAGTTAGTATGGTTTTTGTATGTAAAATATGTGTACAGTGTATCTATACTTGTAGTCCAACTGATCAACTTTGGCTCCATCATACATTCACGATATGCCATCAAGTTCACTTTGTACCTGAAACCTGTACTAATGTGCTGAAGTATTGCAGCCATGGAATTACCATCATCAATGTCATTATATGATAACCACTGACACTGCCTACGAAATGTGTTTTGTGTGTTAAGAATGCTATATGCATGAACATTGTATACAACATTCTGTCTGTACTTACCCACATCACTGTCCATGTCAAATAATGTTTTGTTGCATGTTTAGATTAAGTCTTGAGATTCCTCTGGAGACATGACGGGACCATAGCTGTTTGCCAGGGCCTTCATGTGTGAAATGCGCAACTCTTAAGGCCATAACTGTAATATGAGCAATGGTGAAATCCATGCCTATGGTTGGAGTTAATGTTACCACAGAGTTGCACTGTTTCATGCAGAATGTCTTAGGTGGCAGATGATCTCTACATTGACTTAATGAGGAAACTCTGGCTTGTTTAGATCGTCTGTAAAATAGCGCCTACTAAGTCTATGCATTAGAATATTTCATCAAGACTTCTGATGGCAGATTCATCAGTAAAGTAATAGTCTTAAGAAAAATGTCCTTACAGCTGTTTATTGCATGAAAGTTGTAAAGTAGCTGCATAGTCCCGACATGATATTATTACAAAATCAAAACCTTTCTTACTTTGCAATAATGACTGTTGATCAAATGCTAACGTCAATTGGTTTAAACTGTCAATCATATGCTGAGTATATAACATGTTCTACTAGCAAACATGTTCTGATTCAAACACATGCTGATTACCATGTATGTGATATGTCAAGCATGTTCCACACACAATCATTGGTTGACTGTTATACATATTTTCCAGTCAAACATTGGCTGTCAAATATGTCAGTCATCTTCTGCAGCAGATCATTGTTTGATTATCAAATATGTTATAAACCAATCATTGGTTCACTGTCAAGCATGTTTAGCAGTCAATCATTGGCTGACAATCATCCATCCAATGATGGCAATGCATGTGTTTATGTCAGGCATGTCCACGTACATTTTCCTTAAGCATGAAAACTGTGTTTATTTGTATTAAATCAAAGCCACATGCTGAAGGAGTAGATAGTGTGATGAAGCCAGAATGCTCCAGACTGTGATCAGGGTTTCCTACGTGTCTTGTTAACCCTCATTAGTTTAACCCAGCATTGTATAAATCTGCTTGTATGCAATAAACCAAAGTTACATGGTGCTATTCCCATATCCATCACTAGAACTGCTTGTTTGTTGTTTGTTGCATGTTGTTCAGGGCTGTAAATGAACTTTTTGAGGAACTTGTCCAGTTGGACATGAAACTACCTGGGCTATTCACTCATCTGCCTATGGACAATACCTGTCCCAGTCAGACAACAATCCTTATTGTCGAGCCATGCTACTGAATGTGATCGTTCAATGTTGTGTTCAAATAGCACAGGATGCCACTAGCGACATTTAAATTTGTTGATCAATTGACATTATTCATGTGCACGTTCTAACTTGCACTTCAATGTGGGCAAGCCTGCCTAATATCACATCATCAACATTATATGACATAATACGCAGAAATTCTCGCGTTTGGAGTATGGGAAAACTGAAGTTTCTAATTTCACAGTATTGTCTAAGAGTTGTCATATTTGGAGCACTTCATGTAGGATGCTACAGGATCCAGTTATTTGCAACCTCATCTTATTGTGACAAATTTGGGGGTTTTGTTCACGTTTTCCACTGTATTTTAGTAATGTGTGTTGGGAGGAGAGGCTGCAATAACTTAGGAATTAGCAATGACTGATAACTCTCCATCAGGTTTACTTACATTCCATTCCAAATGGTCCTTGTATTGTGAAACGCCTTGACCACAGAGAAGGTACCAGGCTTGATGTATATCAAGATTGACCTACAGTTGAACAATTACTTAGTCGGGTTTATGTAAATAGACCTTGTGGTTTTTTTTCAATTCATAATTTACACGGGTGGCAGAGCCGAGTTTGCTTTATATTTTCATGAAAACAGACCCAAACCCCAGTAGGTTCTGGCTATGCACCATCTACAACATGTGCAATCAACCGTTAAAGGTGTTTTTAACATTTTCACTATATAATATTTATACTATATAGAAAATGATTGTATTTTTTAGTTCTTAAATATGCGTGTATTGTAAACGTTATTCTAATATTTGCATATACAATATATAACAATATATTAAATACGGCTGTGCAGCCCCTATTCCAGTCCTTGCTGCTATTCGTGTCCCAAGCATAAGCTGCACGAGGGCGCTGTTCGAAGTATAACTCGGGAAGCCTGTTTGGATTTCAAATGATTTGTGCTTACTACGTGTGTATTAATCAATTATAAAGCGTGTACATAATGTGTATAGAAATGTTCGATGATATGTATCATTTGCTGTTAGTGAAAACGCTACTATTCTTGCCTTTTATCGTACTACAGAATAGGTTGCTTAA
>JAUTBT010070554.1:0-13743 GCA_032361225.1 Lepetodrilus schrolli
TTATTATTTATGTAATTATTTGTAATTCATGTACCACAATGTGGTTTGATGAATAAAATGTTGAACTTGAACTTGGTTAATATAATTCACAATGCGAGCAGACCTATTTTAAAGTATGATCTTGCCTCTTTAAGCCGGTAGCAGACTATGAAGAACACTGGGCGAGCTGAAATCATAGTGTGCTACGGCATCTCTGCGCGTTATATATGACTACGACATGGCTCGCCGAGACGATTTCCAAAATCAAACAATGCACACTAGCGAGCAGTCATTTACGATCTCCGCGACATCAAATATCTCACAGTTGTCAAAGCTCGTCGAGCTTTTTTCATAGTCTGCTACCGGCTTAAAGAGGCAAGATTATACTTGTATAGGGAATAATGGTCACTATCGGGGTTATTGCATATTCTGAAAGAAGAATCTTTCCCCGACGTGATATTTCTTTCAGATTTTTTAGTCATCGAGAAATATATGAATTTCTTATCCAAAGACACCTATCCCCCAAAAGGGCGGCCGCGCCGGAAGTTGTGACGTCACAGGTTTCTGTGTACACAGACCCCCTCACAGAAACCAAGATCTGCATTCACATTGGCAGTGTTCTTTCTACCAGCTGGTTAAATTACTGCAATTAAACAACAATTAAACGTCTCTCTGGTTAATCTATCGACAAGTGTAGGTTGATCCGTGACATAGAATGATGTTGACAGTAGTGATTTTCTTTCTCGGTATTTGATGTGAGCTGTTGTAGTTGATCATAATACCGACATGTGCATGATGAAAGAAACGACATCTTACCACTGCGAGTTTGGATTTATCTGTGATAGGGAAGTAGGGCGGGCCTATACGGTTCCATAAAACAAACCCGACACAGGCCTATGTTGGGACTGCCTCGGACTAGATTGTCTTCGCCGACGTCCGGGCGAACAGTCTATATTTTGAACAGGGTACTGTTGGGAAAGACCTCATTTGTATTGGCGATATAGTGTCTTACAGTTGGGATAGAAGTATTTTCAGATTGTTTATTAACTATAAATATATATATATATATATATATATATATATATATATTTCCCTCTTTAAGCAGAGATAGCAACATTTTCTTCACTTCCAATGACATTTCACATAATGGACAATAACTTCTTTATTAAAGACCAGACTAAAAGAGAGGACATTTGAGTCATGTTCGCAGTCTGTAAGTACCGCTATCTGGCACAAACTTCAATATATTATATGCTAATTGTCAATTTGTAAACTGTCATCTTGAAGATACTAGCAGACATGATCAATGTTATTACACACCGCTTTGCTCTT
The DNA here is from genome assembly GCA_032361225.1 of Lepetodrilus schrolli. Classification (NCBI taxonomy): domain Eukaryota; kingdom Metazoa; phylum Mollusca; class Gastropoda; order Lepetellida; family Lepetodrilidae; genus Lepetodrilus; species Lepetodrilus schrolli. The sequence continues at coordinate 1,312 of JAUTBT010070554.1, forward strand.
TGATGATGCTGAGTGATCGCTGTCTGTGGCACTTGCTCACAAGCTTCAATCCCTGCAAAAAGACAGTCACATACGTGAACCCAGCAGGAATACATGGAACAGGCATAAACACTAAAAACAAACACATAACAAACAGGCCTCATACAAATACACATAAAGCCAAGACCACTCGCAGAAATATAATCATGAATATTACGGAAATGGATTAATTCATTATTTGCCTTTACACATTGCCATTTTAGTTTTAATTGGTGGAATACTTTTCCAATGAAGATATATTTTAAAACAAAGTACCATCCATATCTTGTGTAAAGCCCTTTCGTAAAGTACTATAGTAGTACTTCAGTATTTAGATTTCATCTGCTTCTGTACAGATTTCCGTCCCAACTCCGTTGTGAATATTCTGCAGTGTTTTTGTTTGTGTCTGGTACCAACACGGTTATCTTTGCATATTAATATATATTTTGTATACATTTTTTAAAAATAATTATTTATGTGTGTACTATTATTATTTATGAAAAAAATTAGTGAAATACAATGGCTACCATTAAAGAAAATAAATACGCTGTATCGTCATTGCCAACAGTGTTCTGTTCTAAATATAACAATCGTTGTTCTAAATAGAGCATGACGCGCTCTTTTTCTGCGGACCATAGTTTATTGTGAAGGCAAAATAATATTGGCCATTGGGAGGGAATTCGCGCGTAGAACAAACGTCACTGTCAGAATGGCGCTCATCAATGTCAGAGTGTAGGTGTAGCTGTTTACGAAAAGAAAATACCGTATCTCTGGATTAATACAAACAAATCTGTAAAGAAAGTTTCTCAGGGAAATATAATAATATCAGAATATGTGATTACCCCTCTAATGACCATTGACCTATACAAAGCAAATGTTGACATGTCTAAGAAGATATACCTACAGCTTGATACACTTTTTCTGCAGACGGGCAGATCTTTGCAATCTGTTTCTTGTCGTATTTCTTCAGGAGTCCCTCAGCTTGTTCGACAGTCCGTTGATTTACGGACGTGACGTCACTTCTTCCCAGTCTATCAAGTAATCCTCCGTCTTCTGTCTGCTTCAATAGCCGCAGGATGTATTCTTTGTCCTGAAGTCCACCAAAGAGAGAGGACATTCACAGTCGGAACTTTAATTCAAATGTCATATCCTAACCTAGTATACTTCAAAGCATAGTTACTACTACTATTACTACTTGTGAGCTAGTTTGTTGTTGTTGCTAAGGCTAAATTATGAGCAAGACTACTGTTTTGCAATAGAACACTTTGTTAATTTACCATTATTAGAGTTATTATTGAAGAAATTGCATAACCACTGAAAACATGGGTATAGTGCCTTCATTAATCGATCTAAATGAATAATTTTTTAAGAACTATTTATTTATAACTATATATACTTTGAACTAAATGTCTATTCCTGGATTGAATATTTCATGGGAGGCGATCAGCCAATTCTTTGAAATATACCACGGACACACCTGCAACATCCACTGAGTCTCGCCAAGGAGAAGATACAGAGCAATTAACACCTCGTGAAGGGGCAGTGTCAGGGATCGTATCGCCCGGAGTTCTGCTACAGTGGCTCTGTTGATGGCCGACAGTTGCCGTGGCGTTGATTGGCGGTATCTAAGGGTCTGTAGGACCTTGTCCGCCTTTACCACATCGCTCTGGACCCTATCTAATACGTCCGACTTCTTGGCTTGCTCAATTGACTTCTCCAACTCATCTACTCTACGTCTCATGATGGCAAACTTCAGTCCTAGAAGGCATGCACATTATTCACTTTGTGTTCACTGTCCAGAAACGGTTATTGTATTGAAGCCATGAAACATTCACATGACAATTATCACAGAAGAGTTATACATAGAGTTAGTGTCAATAATGAAAATTGCATCATTCACTATTCATCAGGGTCCAGTTGCACGACGTTCTTTTAGCGCTACAATAGTTTTAAGTCCAATAGTAGAGTCTTCTACAATTGGAATTGGGTTGCACGAAGCTCTTGTAGTCTATCTGAATAAGACAGCGCTACAACTCTTGTAACGGCAATTGTAAGTCCCTACAACTATTGTAGCCTACAAGAGCGTTGTGCAACTGGACCCAGCTCATTCTGTAGGTACCGTAATTACCCTAATAATTTGAACGGGATAAAATAATTAAATTTGTAGCTGTTCAAAGTATTAGAAAAATACGAAAAGTTAAAATGATCTGTGTTCATATAATTAGGGACAACCAAATTAAAGTACAAAATATGGTGGTAAATGAAAGGGTAAAGAAATGAAGGATATTAAAAATTAATACATTATATATAAATACATAAATTGTTTTAAAAAACATGAATGTGTTCAAATAATTAGAAAATTACGATTTCATAAAATGGTCATGTTCGTATTTTTAGGGTCAGAACAATTATATTAATTTAGGTGTTCGAATTATTAGAGGGTTCAAATTATTAGGGTAATTATGGTAATGGCAGGAGTTTGTCTCGGTCTTCAGCATACATGGAGACCCACATGGTTTAGATTGAGCCTTTATGATTGGACAAGGTCCGACAAACCATGTACATTTAACTTAATATTTAACAATATTGAAAGTAAAGCAACTTACACCAGTCTCACTGTGACATATTTGTACCATACAATTTTATTTATTTTTAAATTGAATGTTTCTAGGGGGGTCATGTGACTATCGTATAATACAAATATATTATGGCAATTATTGCTTGCTATATTTATATTTTTGATAATTGTAAAAGAATTCTTTTATTGATCAACATGTCATGTTGTTATCCATTTCTATTCCACTGTATAGATCAAGGTCAATGACAAAATAGAAATGAAATGCCAAGTGAGCTACAGAACCATCATCAGCCTCTTATTTTATGTTATACATTTATTTTTTCACATATACTTGTCTTCTCTGACAGATTTAGTACTGCTTTATACGTTATACACCCAGTATTTTATTATTTTTCTAATGTTTAGCAAATTACCCCAGTGAGTAATAAAGTTTTATCTTATCTTATTACATTTTAATTATTTTTGCTTTTTGTTATCGTTTCAGGTAATGCAGTTTGGGAGGATAGACAGCAATGCATATACTCTGGACTTTCAGTATCCATTCACAGCTTTGCAAGCTTTTGCAGTCGCTCTGGCAAATGTCACCCAGCGGTTAAAGTAGCCGATCCAGTTTCATAGCCACACCTTCAGTGCTGTTATTGTCCGACAGTCTGTGATTTTTTGTTACTTGATCTCAGTACAATTTCTCTTATTTTTATTTTCGGGTGGGGAGTGTTGCTTTGATTGAAAGAAGTGATTTTTTAAAATGGGTTGTGAATGGATGCGAGTACTTTTTGTGAAAGACATTGAAGAAGTAGTAGAGAAAGAAGAAAAAAATTAATATTTGATAACGTGTCTTTCTGGTACTGTCTACGTTCTCTCAGAATCTTGCGAGTTTCTCCTTCAGCAACAGGATGGTGAAGTATCTATGGCGACAGGGGATGAAGCCAATCAGGGACAGTCTTGGGGGCGGCATTATGGGTACAATAAAATATGATGGCAATTTTTTACATATTTTTCTTTAGATAATTGTGACAATATATTTTAGTAGTATTATCAATGAGCTCTCAACAGCCAAGTCTAAATATCTCAGTTTTAATGCGATGGCCATTTTTATGACTATCAATTCCAAATTTTAGATCCACACCAGGTATTTATGAAGAAAATTGGCAGATTTATGTGCCAAGCATTGCATGAAGTAATAGCATTGCAATGCATATGATATCATATCTAGAAGTTCATATGTATGGTATTGCTTGGTTAGTTTTTCATTGTACAGTTAGTTCTACAGACGATCCAATTGGTCGTATCCGGATTCCAGGGATCATTCTTACTATATACACTTGTTTGGACATGTCATTGGCTAGTTCAAGTCTCACCAAGTGATCTAAACTGTATGTTGTGCGAATATTTATTCTGCTCTAAATGCAATGTAGCTGTTTCAGTGAAATCTGACTTTTTTTTTCTGTATGAAGTTTAGTTTCAATGATCAGTGTACGAGCAATTTTTTAGAAATAAAAATAATCAAAATATGTGCAGTCGGGACTCGTAAGTGTACCAGTATGACCTTGACCGTGTATATATATGGTGTAAAATATGTCACCCTCGTTACCAGTGAACAAATGTATATTTCAAGGAAAAATAACATTTTGATTTTTCTTTTCCTAACTACCAGTGCATTCCATTTTCCATACATTATGTAATGCAACATTCCAGCTATGGTTTAATTTACATCATCAAACCTATGATCAATAGTGGATTGTTCCAACTAACATTTATTTACCTATGATGGATTGTTCTGGCTACTGTCATTAACTATTGGGGCATGTGGCTTTAAAATAATCCATACAAAATTCAAACAATGCTGTTATTAATAATAAATAACACTGTTGAAATGGTAGCATTGTTATACCATAAATTCTTTCTTCCTTACCGATTGGATAAAATATCCCATCACGATTTTCATATACTAGTATTATTTATAATAATATTAATAATAATAATAATTATAGTAGTAGTAGTAGTAGTATATTGATATAGCACAATTATCCATGTATTAACATGCTCTAAGCACAAATGAATGATTATCAATCCAAAGATCAAATCCCCAATTCTCAGAGAACCAAAAATGAACCAAGTGATCACATTACTAAATTATGACATGTCAGTTGACAATCACCATGCCAGATGAATCATAAACTTGTGATACATAGGGCAACTCCAACTGCCTCTAGTAAAGAGCAGGTTAATATATAACGAGGGTGTACATATAATTAATATTTCTCTACACATTGTTCTAGTCTCAATTAATCCAAATTTATATCTGAGTGTCCTCTTTGCCATTCGTTTCCAAGCCATATATTTCATCATGTTATTACGTGTTTAGATTATTATACATATATTTAAAAGACCTATGCAATTTTTTTCCACAATTGTGTGAATGTTACATTCCGTTTCATGTACATTCTTGTTAGTCGTCATTCCATGCTTTTGACCATCTGTACATATTTAGAGCCAGCATCAAACAAGCATCTGCCTTTGCATTTTATTCTGAATGTTTCTAAAAAAATCCATTTACTTGCAGTGTGCAGTAGCAAAGTGTTTTGAACTTTTATGTACTTGCCAGTATGTGTGGACAAATAGTGATGTAGAGAGAGAGAGAAGAAGAATGTCGAATGTGTAATTTTTGACTTTAAAAAAAAATCATATTCATTTATTTTTTTGTTGAAAACTACTTTCCATATCTACCTGTGTATTCCTTGTAAATCAAAATAAGAGAAATAATTTTACAATTGTTATTGAATTACATTCCTGTTAGAGTGAAATGTATCAGTTTATATTCTGAATATATTTGTTAACAGATGCTGTCTCATTTCAACGATTTGCAAATGAAATCTGAGTATTTTTTGTACCTATTCCACCTAGCCGAAATACATAGTGATTCAAATAACTAAGCTTGATATTTTGCATCATTGTTAAATTAAATAAATTGACTAGCAAGTATTCTGTTATTGTATAAACTACATCAATATACCGTAATTACCCTAATAATTAAAACCCTCAAATAGTTTAAACACCTAAAATAATCATGGAAAATATTTTGTTCCTATCCTAAAGATATAATTTTCTAATTCTAATTACGGTAATTATTTTCTCCTGGTCAAATTAATATAAGAAATACAGTAAATGAAGGAACTAAGAAAATTATAATACAGGCCAGAGTCCACTTCCATGGAATGATCCTAGCTAGTGCTACGAGTTGCAACTCCAACTCGTATACCAACATAGTTAGAACTCCACTCTGTGAAACAGGTACTTGGGTGATATGCAAGTTTTCAAACATTACCCTGGTTAAGCTTGAATTGATGGAAAGTTTATTACATTATGATTTTGCCATAATATTTAAGCCAAGCAGTCTACATATAAATGTAAATCTGTTACACTTAATACTATTTTCTGGAATTAAAGACCTGTTTCCTGATACCCACCCATGAGAGGGTACCTAACAAATGAGGACCCCAAACAACCGACATGCTACTGGTGCATATTCAATATGGTTTACCTCAATGTATGTTTTATTTCCTTTCCCCAAGCAAAGATATTTGCATGATGTTGAATAGTAATTATTTTGTTCTCAATATATTTTTTTATACAGGCACAGGGTTAACATTTAGTGTAGTGATTTCCTGAAGAGGTCCCAGGCTGTTTTAAAGATGCAGTAGCACTTTTAAAGAATTATATTTCAAATCCGACTTTACGGATACCATCAAGAGAAATGCACATGGTTTAGATCTCAATTCATGAAGATTGTGCTACTGTAACTTTAATGTTTCATGGATACTTTTAGTGAATAACGTGAAGTTTATGGTTATATTTGGTTAGTCTTGTGCATGGTGTTATTAACGTGACATGAGGTGATCTGGATTGTGACAGTAATATTGCATAATTTATATTTACATAAAATGTGATTGCATTTATGAGCTAGGTTATTTACACCAGTTGCTTTCCATGTACAATAGTTATTTTGATGAAAATCGACATCATAGAATGCCATTTTATTTTTGTCATTGAAATCTACATTGACATTCCAATTCTCGAGAACAAAATATTAATCGAGGCATTGCAAGTCAGAATTTAGGTGGCTATTTATGTTTTTATATTTTCTTCACTTATATAAAAAAAAAAAAAAACTTTATTAGGAGTAGATTATTAGGATCATGTAGTTCCAAATGTTTCTTTGAGTGCCAAACATTTTGATGATTTGTGGAATAAACCTTGTCCAAGAATATAAAAGAATGTTTTTTCATTAAAAAAACCCAACTCAATTGTTTACTGTCATTTTCACACACACACACACACACACACACACACACACACACACACACACTTTTAGATTTTTTTCCCCCGGAAAAGTGGAGGCATAACCAGCAGTTTCCCTTTACCAAATAATTTTTTTTTGAATTGGGGTTTAGTGCTGCTTTCAAGATTATTTCACTTGCAACATCTGTAGTGCTAAATGTTGCAGAACACCTGTGAGCACCAGCTGGTACTGACCGACCGAGGAAAATAACCGCATTGTCACAGTATTTTATCTTGTAGTAGAACCCACTTTGTACACGGTACAGAGCATATCCTGATCTTCATATATTGGAATTGCACTTTTCAGGCTGGCTTGAATAATCCCCAGGAAGTTGAAAAGGTCATATCAGTGCAAGCTGATCCAGGGGAAAATGATGTCGGTGTCATTGAGCAGCAGCATTTTAGAAAAAATATTAAATTTTGCACAAAATTGCGCCTGTAGAATACCCGAATGAAAGCTTCCAATGTTAGATCATTTTAATCTCTAGCCAGGCTCCTATTATTTGGGTTTCAGAAGAGAAATTGTCTGAAACTGTCATTAAGCAGTAGCATGTTAGAAAACTGTAATCTTCCGATGACTTGGTGCACACACAGTGTCAGTATTAGGCCTGAGTTGACAGTTCCAATGATTGATCATTTTAACCTCCAGCCATATTCCTATTATTTGGGTTTCAGCAGAGAAATTGTCTGAAACTGGATACGTTTTGGTTTATTCACAGCTGTAGAACTACTTCCGCTAGACTTGACCGAGAGCTTGGGTTGTCCATCCTCATTTGACAGAGATTTTACGAGTGGTTTAACAGGTTTCACTGACAATGAGCCCACGTTCTGAGACAACTGCGGAGGTTTCACTTTGGAATCCGTTTTGTTTGATTTTTTGTGGGAATTGTCAAACGTTGTTGTGTCATTTGTTGACTCATCAAGGATGAGAATGAGGTCTTCAGTGTCGGCTTCCATTGGTTGATTCTCAGATTGCTGACAATGCAAATAAAATAATTTTTATTTTCAAATTTTATTATGTATATTTTCTAATCTTAAAGTATGATGCGTATAAAATTTTCAAACGCTTAATTCATTTGGACAATGGAATATTATCACCATATTGCGTGAGATCTTTCAAGTAGGATAAAGACCGTTAGGGTACGCTTATTCAGTGACATAATAAAAATAGTAACAAAATAATAGTTACACAAACAAATACAATTTTCGACTTTAAAGCTCTCACTGCAGAATTTAAAGTACAATTGATCAAAGAAACTTCGTACCGATTCCTTTGGACTGATGACAGGAGCCTTTGGACTGATGACAGGAACTTTTGGATTGACTATGGGAACATCCTCCTTTGCCTCTTTCTTTGGCGGTGGTGACGACAATGTGATCACATCTATTGCAGGAACATTCAGACTGGTGACAGGAACTGTCCCCTCTGTCGCTTTCTTTGGCGACGGTGGGAACAACTTTGTATTGATACTGTCCACATCTGACACACTTTCTGTTGTCTTGGTCAGTTCTTTCTCTGCACGAGTGGTCAGATCTTTTTCTGTATTAGTTGATGGTTCTTTCTCTGTGTTGGTGGCCGGTTCTTTCTCTGTTTGAGTGTATGACTCTCCGATCTCGCCCACGTCAAACGTTATCAGCGTACAGAATCCGTCAGTGGAAGACACAACCACTGTCCTTCCATCGCCAGCCCTGGAAACAATGTCAGGATTGGGAAATTATGAAAAATGTGAAAATTATCAAAGAACATTGCTATCTCGGTGATAAACCGCATTTTGTCATACATAGGAATCTAAACTCAGATGGCCCCATGCATATGTCGTCATGTCATCAGACAGGTGGCACCACTTGTGCCGAAAACAGCATGGATATATCATCATGGATTCCTTACATTTAATGAAAGCGTATAATAAAAAAATAAACTAAAAAATTAGCAAAATAGAAATTAAAATATAAAATCTTTTTATTATTTTTTTGGGTGTATATTGGGGTTTAGAATCTTTCACTTATATCCAAGCTACATCTATTATTACACGAATATGGTTGTAAGGCTGGATGAGTACATACCATGTGATGTCTGTCATCTGCAGATAGTGGGTGTTGCTAATGTAGGCGAAAGGCTTTGTCTGTTGGGTGTCGTACAGCAACACAGCATCTTCAGTGACGACTGCGAACACCACACGGTACGGCAGACTACACAGAAACCGTTTCATATAAACTATCGTGGAGCCACACGTGCGCAAAGCATCATTATCATCATCTTAGTCCCCCGTTCCTTTCAACTGTGCCAAGTGTTCCGAGTACTCTGGACAGATAATTAATTTGTCAATGGAACGTCTCGCACACTGTTCAGTCTGTACTCGCACACTGTGCTGTCTGTACTCACTGGTGAGATATGCAGACCGCACAGGAAAAGTAAGTCACTACATCTAAGACAACATTTTGCCGCCATCTTGCTTGTGCGAGACATGTGCGAGTTGTTCCTTTCACTCAGTACACAGTACTGGAATGATGTCACCTGTCTGTCCGAGAACACATGGCACAGCTGAAAGGAATGGTGCCATGGATCATCATCATCCTATTTATGTGGAACCAGGGGAGTTTGCATTTTCTGGAAGATGAATAAAATTCTTTTAATTAATTCTATTTTTTTCTTGTTTCAAATAATATTACTTACCAAAATAATGTGGAATACTTTTCCCATTCATTCTCGTTATTATTTTCTTGATCTGCAATACAACAGTAAATACATAATTTAGAAATTATGCAAGCTACAAAGTTTTCAACTGACATTGCAACTTCCATAACTATTTTTTCAAACTATTTTTCAAACCAAGGTACGTCATATTTGACGAGGTAAATTTTATAAAGGATTTGCTATGCCTACGATTGACCAGCAAATAGGAATGAGAAAGACGGCATAGAGGAATTATATATATATGAATTATATGGTTTTTTTAACTGACAGCCCCTTACCAACCAGTAGTAATGATCCAATAGATCACACACCAAAAAGAATAGTCCATACAAAGTTACACCATAACCATTGAATGATTGAATTAGTGCTTTCCGTCGCAGCAGGAATTTTTCACCCAATACGCGGTGACTACAATGTTGTATTACAATATAATTGCTACACCATAACCAAGATATGCCAATGCTTCTTGCCATTAATGTTCTTGTTGTTTTTCCGAAGTTTGAAGAGTTGCGGACATGCGCGGACTGCGATCGTTGGCTTCTGTGGACTTGGCAGGAACAGTGCGGGTCTGGATGCAAACAAGGGGAGATAATTCAATGTTATATTGTTTTTAAATGGCGTTACGTTTCTTGAGGAAAAGAAATGACTCACTACAGATACAAAGAACTTACATAATAATAAATAGCAGATACATCTGGATGATAATGTCATGAAAGAAATAAGTTTGCCTTTGGAGATAGGGTCCAATGAGAAACAATTATATAATTTTAGGTTACCTTAATATATTTTCATAATGAGAGTAATCATAACCCCATAAAATTTAAATCTTATTTTTATTATTTTAAATAATAAATACTCTGCCTATCTTCTAACAACAAAAAACAAGAAAGAAAAACACTTCTCCAAAACTGTTCTGTTTGGTAATTTCACTCGGATACCTATCCAGACTAAAAAAAACCATTCCAATGTAATCTGATGCATACTTTGAGAGGCAGTTCCTGGTGAAGATGAATGTGGCATTGGTGACTTTGTCACCCTGTTCCACGCAGCCGGCAGGTGTGATGAGAAACTGACCATCCGGAGAGAAGGTCAGACGTCTGAAGAACGACCCCATTGTGTCGTCGTGGTACATCCGGAACGCCTTCTGCTTCACTTCCGGGTCTGGGTTTGCCGACGGAAGAGTCATCTTGGACACGTTGTGGATGCAGTTCTTGTTTGCCACATTGAACACACGACATGATCTGTAGGACATAATTTTATTTCTTAAATATGAGGCATCTAGTTGTAGTATTGTGAAAAACTAATAAAATCGGCAATATTTGTATGACATTCTGATAATTCCATAACTAAATTACAGAAATTTGGCTGAATGTCAATGAATAAATTGTCCTGTTCCGGAGTCGTGCATGTTTGTTAGTAATCATGGTATTAGCTGGAGAAAAGAAAAAGGAGATTAATGATGATTACCCAAGAGTAAAAATGTGGATTATTACCGATGTTAAACTTATTAATGCGATCAACAACTTTTGAATTGATGTAAACCTTTCATTCACATGATCCAATAAAATGGCTTTTACATTACACTTAATGGCTTGAATGAAATGCCAAATCTATTTCAACATAAAAAATTGCATGAGAACTATCTGACGCAGTTAACTTTGCTGAAAACAAGTCAAGATTTACTAATCAAAATCTGCAACATCAACTTGTTTGGATGTCACTCACAAGGGTCAATTGTGTCACTTACCGGTCTGTACTCAGGGTTGCTGCAAACTCGTTGAGGGGGTCCAATGCAACACCTTGCACAAAACTCTTGTGTTCGTTAAATAGTGCCAGTTTTGATTCTACAAATGGAAAAAAATCGAACACAATTAAGCCAAGTTTCATGATTATTAAGCATAAACTTAAAAAATACAAAGGGTTAATAAAATAAATTAAAAAATAAATATTATGTGAGGGGAGAGTGTTATTGTTTTACGTTGCAGTGAAAATCGCAACAATATATGGTGAGAGAACTTTTTAAATTATTTATTTATTGTTTAATTGGGGTTTATAACCACTTTCAAGATTGTTTCACTTATTTCACGGATTGTCAGTTTAGGGCAGAAGGAAACTCGCAACATCTGTAGTGCTTAATGTTGCAGTAAACCTGCGAGCACCGGCCGATACTGACATACCAAGGATGATAACTGCATTGCCACAGTACAAACAGCACATCCTATCAATATTGCGTCAGAAAGACCAACCTTTGACTGTATCCCACAATATAGCAGTGTTGTCGACAGATCCCGAGATGAGGTGTCGCCCATCAGCTGACCAGCACAGGTCGTACACATCTTCCAGGTGACCTCTGTGAAAAACACACCACAATAACTATTCAATGACCAGCTGGCCAAGCAAGGGAGATAACTGCATATGGACATGATTGTACTGGTATTACTGTGCTGTGTCTCACCTCAGAGTTGTCGATGAGATCCAGTTTTCCTTGTTATCTTCGTCTTCTTCGCCGAAAATGTTGTTTGCAGGAGTGGGAGTGTCACTTAGTCGCCAAAACAGAATCACATTATCTGGAAAACATGCATTGATAAACATTTATTTTAATTTAATTTAATTTAAATTTTAATTCTTTATTTTTTTTAAAAATTGGGGTTTAAAGTCACTTTCAAGATTCTTTCACTTATACCACGACTTGTCAGTTTAGGGCAGGAGGAAACCCGCAACATCCATAGCACTGAATGTTGCAGTAGACCTGCGAGCACTGGCTGGTACTGACAAGACCAAGGATGATAACTGCATTGCCACT
>JAUTBT010070565.1:0-13743 GCA_032361225.1 Lepetodrilus schrolli
GGAAGAGTTCCCAGAATATGGGGGCTCTTGGAATAGTAATACTTACTTTCACGTTCGGCATTGTTGTATTTTCAGATCTGATTGCCTTGTGTAAGCATGCATTTAACATGGGACGTCGGCCTATGAGGTAAATTGTAACGCGACAGGTCACTCTAATTTCATTTAGTAAATATTACATTAGTAATACTGTTAAACTTACAGTAATTTATTTTTCTTCTAGACTATATAACGTAACACGCGTAATTACCTCCTTAACATCAACAGTTCGTTTTCACAGAATTTAATGTGTGAACTTGCATAGACATTGGCATTCTGACCAGTTCCGCAGAGGGGACCAGCCTTATCCAATTCAAAGAATACATACTAATAATATACATACCAGGAAATGTAAACTACAATATAAGACCCAAATTGAGAAACAGTTTTCGGATAAACGCCTTCGCAATGCTTGGAGTGGAGTGAAAACCATGATTGGGACAGACAAGAACCACCAAGACATTAATGTACCGGATTATTTATCCGTTACTAATGAACTCAATTTCATTTTCTGCACACTTTGATCAATATGATTTTACATATGATATCCAGTATGTTCATCAGCCACATTCCGAGAGTTCACATGTTATTGTTACGTATTAATGTGATATTAATGTGCGTAAGGCCTGTGGTCCAGAACATCTCCTAGGCATTAATAGCGCTGAATGTTGCAGTAAACATGCGAGCACCGGCTGGTACTGATAAGACCAATGATGATATCTGCATTGCCACTCTACAGACAGCGCATACTATGAATATGAAAAAGTATGTCTTTGGCCCCGACAAGACACTATACAAACGAGCCTGCTGCAAAATCCGTCCCGCTACAGGGACCGAAATCGATTAAAACTCTTGAAGACTCGTTAACACTATGCGATTTCCATTCATCGGCAAACAGACTATCTGAACATAATGAAATAGTTCATCATTTGCTTTTTTAACTATATTTGCATGAAAACCAGTTAGTAAATAGTTATGTATTATTAACACTTAATAATAAGTATTTACACAAGCAATATAATCTGTAAAACATTGAGACTACAGAATATATAATGTACAATTGTACATGTATTTCATAATATGGATTGTCCATCTTATTCAAATGTTCCTTACAGTAGTTTTATCTTATGAAATAGTATAAATCTACTCTTGTTAATGTCATTTTAGTGTGTTTATGAGTATGTGTATTTATATTTATGTATTTATCTTTTCTTTTAAAAAAAACAACAAATATTGTTCGTTGCTACATTTTCTTCCAAACTTCGGCTATTGAACTAGTATGCAATTGCACAATTGTAGAGATATACCAACAATAATAAGAAATGCTCATTGTATCAACTTTATTTCTTAACTTTTCATCAAAATATGCATATGTAGGCCTATGACATGAGGGGCGATCCCTCAATAGTCGGAAACTAAAACGTGTAGTGATGCAGATACCTGAAATAAAACCATGAGTTTTAATATGTTAATGTCACTTCCATAATACTATTTGTTCATCATATCAACGGTTACAAGTTACCTTCTTAACATTTAATACAAAATATGCAATTTTATCACATGACAGCCAGTATCGCAATGTTTGGAAACCTAACATAGCTGTTAACTGACTTCCATGTTGGGATGCAATTACTACGCTATGTTATTTTTCCGTAAAGTGTATAATGATGTTATTTCTGTATTAATTGATCAAACTAGACACATTTTGGATATATGATGTATAATATAAGTACCAACCCGGACATAAAAGAAGATTTTAAAATATGTATAAATGTGGATTTGAGAGCAAAAACAACGGTCATAGATTATGTTTGACTTCACAGATTTATTAATTGACCAGGTAAAAGGTTTATGGTAAAGATAATTAGTATCTACTAGGACATATAAAATAAAATAAAATGAGTTGATACAGTTCCTCTTAAGGCAATAAACTATTGTTCGTTCTTTTATTATTATCTTATTTAACATATGTTTTTACCATTTTGCTGTTGAATATTAATGTCTACCAGTATTGATTTCAATGTCCCATACGAATATTCCTATTTAGGCCATAATATGCCAAAACGACTAAATACTATTTTTATTACATAAATTCTAAGTATTAACATTTGTATGTCGTTTAAATAACGACAGTTGTTCAGAATGTAACTGGCTACAATTCCTGTTCATAGAGTTCCATCAAAATATTAATACCTATGGCATGAGATGCAATATAACAATTTCCCGGAAACCTTGAGTGTGTGCCTTTAAGGCTCTCAGATGGAATTGCAATCATTCACCTGATAAAGGCTTTACTGGGGTCAACTTCTTTATTATTCAAACAAACTATACTCATATCTGATGTATTGCCCCCCCCCCAAAAAAAAAAAAGAAGAAAAAGAAGAGCAAAATGAATTGAAATATAAGTTTATATGTGGTTTTGAGAGCAAAGTAAGTGATTTTGACACTTTTCTTTAATATTAACGTTCTGCAACTTTTGACACTGGAATACTGTTATTCTTATTTTTCTGAATGCTTTTATCCAGTAGCTTAAATATTGGGATTAATAAGGTGTTCAAATTTAGCATCATATTGGCAAAAGGCCGTTTGGGCTTCACAGATCTTTTTATTCGACAAAGTTAACAGATTAAATAAATATAGTACTTTAAAATTAAAATCTGCCAGAAAATACCAGAAAAAAATGAAATTGGTTCATAAATGTGATAAGGCAAAAAAGGGATTTTCGTGTTTTCTTTAATATTAAAATTAGCCAACTTTCTTTGTATGAAAAATGATCTTCTGAGTCCCATAATTCTGTACAATGTTGAATTTCTCAAATATCTCTAATAATAAAAATATGACACCCCAAAACCTGTGTGCATTTGACATGTTTTATACGGAAAATGATTTGTCAGTTTCAGAGGTATATTCTTTTCGACTAACTTGGCTGATTAAGTATCTATGGTTTTTAATATCAATATCTGCCAGAAAGTGTTTTAAAATATGTAATCTATTAAAAAATGTCCATGCAGGGCTCATAGGGCTACCAGCACATGTGTGTGGAAATATAACGCCATATGACAAAGTGATTTTAGCCTCAGAGCTTTAAATTTTGGAGTAGTTTGACTGGTTAAGGATATATATTAAGGGACCACAACTGTCTCTCATTAAGTGTAAGAATAACAGAAATCTACCAGTAAATGTCCTTAGATGGCTCATTGTGCTACCTGCATATGTGTCAAATTTGATATCCTCTACAAATTGTTGCTTTGGCCTAATAGCTTTATGTAATGACCTAACTTGACTGGTTAAAGTAGTTATGGTAGGGAGCATTATTATCTAGCATAAAACATAACAAAAAGTTAAATCTATACGTAACTGCCCTCTACTGTTGTTGTATCTTCTTCTGTTCTATTCTGATAGGATGCACTCTCTGTAGTGTGGCAATACAATTATGATCCTTGGTCTGTCAGTACCAGTCAGTGCTGGCAGGTTTACTGCAACATTCAGCACTACGGGTGTTGTGGGTTTCCTCCTGCTGGTGTTGGATGTGGGGGCAGGGAGACAAGCCATGTGAGTATGACATCCTTGATCACTTGATCACTGTTTCTGAAAAACAAAACTAACAATTTATGAGATTCAATTTGTATTTAAGATTGCACTGTGTATAGATTATAGGCAATTGAACAAATAACATATTATTTTATTTCACATAGCCACATGGTACATACTTTTCTACTGTTCACATAAATAAATCTTTTAACTTTTAATACTTTAATTTTAGTAAACATTTATGATGCATGGTTGATAACATTAACAAGTCAATGCTGACATAGTTGATATTATGCCAACATATTAACACAATCCGACTTACAGAGTGTACTTCCCGACATTACATTACACACACACACACACACATACATGCACGCACGCACGCACACGCACGTACACACACACACATCTTTATATCTATCTATACATCTCTATATCTATCTATACATCTCTATATCTATCTACAAATAGTTACGAACCTTTCCGGATAATTTGATGCCTTTCGGGAAGCAGAAGAAGACAAGAATCCAACCAACGAAGAGACACGCCGCGTTCTGCAAACTGATGCCAGCTAGATCTGAGACGGAGGATGACTCCAAGAACGTTACGATTTAAATGCTAGAAGACAATCAGCAACATTACAACATTGCCCATGTCACAGGGACACACACACACACACACACACACGCATACGCGCACACACGGGCGCACACACACATATTTACATCTATCTATACATCTCTATATCTATCTCTACATCTCTATATCTATCTACATCTATTATTACAACAATAATAATAATAATAATATAAAATATAATGTATACTATAAGGTATACCCTATGTGCATGTCTCAGATTAAATGGTGAATGCTCTCTTGAAAAGATGAGTTTTTATTTATTTCGTGTATATCCAGTGTTCCTGATGACTTGATGTATGGTAGAGTATTCTGCTAGATGGCAGTTGTGCATTGGAAGGACGTATATTTACATCTATCTATCTACAATATATCTGTCTACATCTATCTGTGTATCTATAATCTATCTATCTATCTATCTGTCTTTCGTTCTTTCTGTCTTTCTATCTATATTGCTATGCTATCTATATTTCTATTATTTTTTACATTTCTATTCCATTTTTCTATCTAAGTAATTTCCATTTTCATAGTTTCTATATTTAATAATAATATTATCCATCTTTCACCCCACAATCCACGCCACACGCCATCCATTATCACTGTCCCTGCTGGATTAGACACATACACTGCTCATTAGGGCATCTCCGGTTGCCTTCAGCATGGAGAGGGTTGACATAGTTAAAGATAGCAATTGTTTGGACAAACGCACACACACAATATTAGCAAGTAGTCAGTATGCATACATGAACATTTGAACTGCTATTAGGTAGAACAATGCGGCATATAATTTCAAACATAGCATTTCATGCTGCTATCATTAAGACCACATATTTCTAAAATACAAAATACACCTTTTGACATATAATAATTCAGCTCGGAGGAATGTTAACATTAACAAATGTCATAAAATTGACAGGTAATCAAGCTAAAATAGGAGTAGCATATTAATTTTGAGAAAAGCATGTTATCAAGTAAAAGTATAGTGGCTACGTATGGATTTATAATGGAAATCATAAATGCATACCAAAGACCATTTGTTAATCAAGTCTGGTCAGATGAGCAATGTTATAAATCTATGTACTAAAATGCCGTTAAATGGAGTGATTTCAAGTTAATCCCTAAATTCAGCACATCAGTCTATTTTCAACTGCATCCATACAAACTACACTGTTCAAATCTATATGAATGCTGGTACATGTACCAGGCTTTATAAACAAACCATGAGAATAACGTAGCAGATTATTTATGGCCAGAAAAGCACTACTAATAAACAGACCATTACACGTACACTAATCTAATTATGAATTAATGACATGACATTTCTTTTTCTTTTACAAAATATCCACAACATCATTGTTTGATGACGAGTACAGTCATGTAGTTTGGTCTGGTTCTCCAGCAGATATGGTTCCTCCTACATCTTTGTTCCCGCGATGCTCTGAAATTTGAAATTTGAAATGTTATAATAATGTGACATTATTTCATTAGCTAACTACTGACTGATATCAGAAATTCAATGGAACCTGAGATTTAGTTCCATTTCACGGAGTTGATAAATGGTCACAGAATATTAAACAAGTAAGCGAAAGTGATTCAAGTGTATATCATGGTAATCAGACATTTGAAAATTAAATTATTTGCCATATCCAAAGGAAATAATATGGGCCTACATTGCATGTACAACAGGGAATCGGTATTGTATATGTGATTCCTTCAATACAAATGAACAGTATGTTGTTCAGTTCAATGTGCTTACTTTCTGAGGGCTTCCTCGAGATCGAGAGTCAGTGTCTACTCTTATGTTACAACTCTGCCCCTGGGTATAACCCTTATATTGAGAACCCTATTCTGAAGAGAACTTAATTATTTGTATTTTGTAGTAAAAACAGTTTTGTGTTTTAAAGAATGCTCTGACAGAGTTTGAGTGAGAATAATTGGAATGTCCCTGTTGTAGACATGTTTAAGCAGTGCAATAGTGATGTGTCTTATTCCACGGGAATAATGTGTACACAAGTGCTTTATTCAAACATGTACATACATAATCTTTTTGACATTCCATATTATATTATAATTCGTACATATTGTCCAGACAGTAATGTACTGGTGAATCAGAAACTTTGATTGCTCACCTCGAGAAACATCAAGCATGTAGTACTTGCTCTAAGTAAAGTGGATTTGTTCATGCATCTTAATTTACGTTTACTATGTGCCCTACGCTACAATAGCTCATAACACCACTATTATTATTATTATAACAATTAATAAAAATGCATTTATATCATGCTAGACTCCATGCACAAGGTCAATGGATCAGTATACACATTACACCTCAAACCCCTGGGGAGAATGCATCCTAATTTCAGGTGCCATTTCAGGCATTAGAAGGTTAATATTCACAATTCCATCTCATTCTATGAGGTATTCATTCACAGCTGGGTGGACTGGAGCAGTGTGGATTAAGCTAGGCTCAAACCCAGGACCTTCGGGTGACGAGGCAGATTCACTACCTTTAGACCACAGCATTCCACAAAATGAATAATGACTCAACAGGTAATCTTCTGATTTCCCATACTACTTACCATTTACTGGCTACTTCATTCCTCCAGCATGCCCACAAGGGATAGTCCATTATGAATCCAAGTTTTCTATCCATAGGATCGCTTGCAGAAAATAGTTTCACTGGATATTCCTCCTTCAACAGCCATACCTAAGGAATGATATTGACAACCAAAGCTAATATTTGCTTAAAGTATTCACATATTAAATGAAACATCACAATAGAAAGCATGATTAATTGAACAAAAAGCAATATTGGAAAGATCACATTGAAAAGGGTAACTTAGAATAGTGATGCAGGGATCCCAGTGCAGGTTTAATTCAAACATTGTGCTGATAATGTATCAAGGCAGGTGATAACATAGCGGTATAAAAGCAGACTTTGTATCCAAAGGTAGCAGGATTTTCCAAGTGAAAAAACAACACATATTGTAGAAAATTGAAAAAAAACACCATACTTTCTAGATTTGAACATTGAAAAATGTGCAATATTACTGTATTATCTGATTATATTAATCACTATTTCTAGTATTTGGCCAAAATAAAATTATGTATTCTACACCAAAAAGGATAGGTCTAATGCTTCTCAACCTATCACTTGACTTTAATAGGAATGTTCCCATTGGATAGGACTATATAATATTTAATATTGGCAAGAAACCTACATCCACACCCCACCCACTCACTTTCTCCTCTTCCACCCATCCACCCATTAATATCACAAAATCACTTCACTTTCCTATAGCTGGATCTCCTTCTAATTCCATGTGTCAGTATGGGCTATACACATACACATTGATCAAGATGTATTCCGTGTTGAAAATAGCATTCATTAAACCATAAACTGATATCGATTTTTCGGTGTAAAATAAATACCACGAGACGTTATTAAAACCCATGTTAAACAGTTGCTAAATACACAATTACGGAATTGGGATTACAAAATGAACATTGTCAACAGTTTAAAGTCCAACACAAACAAATACTTACATTATAATATCGCGCAATTCTAACTTTAAAAACATATAACATAACGATAGTACAAAGTCGCAGAGCGATTTATAAACAAATTATCAAATAAACTAAAAACAATTAATTTAAGAAAATGTATATATATATATTTTGTTCCTAATCAAAATGTTCAGATGATCAAATGATCAACATTTGCTCGTTTCCTAACGAAACAGAAACATTCCTGATAACACCATCTCATGTCGCATAACAGCACAATGCACGCATAGACTGCCGTGGCAGCTTTAACGATGGGACGCATATTGTAGCTGGGCGTGAATTTGCGGCCACAGGCCTCATGTATGTCCGAGGGACTATCTAACGAGGGACTATCTAACGAGGGACTATCTAACGCTTCGGAAATAGCCCGATCGCGAGGAGAGCCGAATGGTCAGACAACCCACTAGAGGGATGCGAAGAAGAGTTGAACTAGTAATCACGGGGCAAATACACACCTTATTCGTGCAATGAACCCATTGTCAAAGTAATATGAAATGTGTAGACATTGTTTTGTGATATAAATTTCATACCCGTGACCTTTAATTCGCTTTCAATTACGAAACTTTTAACATGCTTTATTTTTTTGCCAACTCGATGCTAATTACAATTTCCTTTTGTAATTAAATATTACTAAAACTACCATCAATTATTTTTGGTTTCATTGTCATATAATATCCCTACAAACACAGGTGTATATTTCACGGAATGATATATCAGTACCGCTATTGCCCTTGTACATGCGCTTACATTATGTATGCATCACGGGGGATATTGCCTTCGGCGTTCTTAAAACATGTAATCCGATAAGTTTTCGGTATTTATAATAAACGCGTGGGCTCACAGACATCCATGATATTTGTTTTGACAAACTGTGTTTTATAAATGCATTCACATGACACATGTACCTTTTTTTCGCTCTAAATGATCTCTATTACTTTGTAAACAGATCGTTAGTCTACTCTTGAAATCCAATATCACACACGGTCGCTCCTTACTAAGAATTTGTTCTTTACTTTTAATTATTCAGTGTAACTCAACACGTACATGAAGGGTCGTTTTCTACAACAACTGATGTCATCCCTTCCATTGTAAATAATACATCAATGATGTACCATGTCGTGGACTGTAACCTGGAGGCACCGCCCCATCAACGATGTACCATGTCGTGGACTGTAACCTGGAGGCACCGCCCCCCCCCCCCTCCTTTACACAACGGGGCCGGTATGTATCTCAAGTAGGTCCTCCCATCACCTTATACTCTGCACATGCATGGACATACCCCCCACCCCTCTCACCCCTACCCGTCACACTCAATGATCAAATTATTAAAAATGTTTCTACCCACAAACATCTGGGAATTACATTCTCGTCTGATGGTGAATGGTCCTACCACATTGACAACATAATTAATTCAGCTTCTAAAATGATATCGTCCATGCACAAGTTAAAATACTTGGTAATTCAACAGATCTATTTGAAATAAAATGTACACAATTTATATTAGACGTCGCTTTGAGTATGCTTGTGAAGTGTGGAACGAGTGTACGAATGAGGATAGTGATAAAATAGAATGTTTACAACTTCAAGCAGCTAACATCGTAACTAGCTAGAATCTCCTCGCGATCGGCGGGCTACTTTCGAGGCGTCAGACTGTCCCTCGGACATGAATGAGGCCTTGTACATTTAAAAGACATTTATATTTTGAATCTGGTTGGGAGACTTTAAAAGAGAGAAGGAAACGAAAGCTGAGTCCATTTTTGAAAATGTATAATGGATTAGCACCTATATATTTATCAGACAACCTCACAGCTAATGTCAATTCTAAATGCAATTACAATGTGAGAAATGCTGGAAATATAATTGTACCATTTACTCGTACAGCTTAGCGTATGTGTCATTCATACCATCAACCAGTAGCCTATGGAATGAGTTATCAAATGAAATTAGGCAGTTTGACACTTTATCAAGTTTTAAATCTAGTATAAGGAACCGAGATGTTATCGTACCTGACTATTATTCCTACGGGGCAAGGAAATATTGTATTTTTCTCACTAAACTTAGATATTCCGTTAGTTCATTGAATAACGATTTGTTTAAAATCGGACTATCTGATATTGCTTCTTGACTATGTGGTAATCCATGTGAAAATGCTTTCCATTATTTACTTGAATGTCAGAAATACAGCACATACCGTGACGGTATGCTAGGAAATATTCAAAGAATTACTTTATAACATAATGTACACATAAATGTTAAGCTATTGTTAAATGGCTGTTCGGATTTCCATGTATCAGAAAAATAAACCATTTTAAAGTTAGTACAGTTGTACATTAAACAAACAAAAAGATTTACTTAATATGCTTATGTAACTATTTACAATTACAGAATATGTACATATACCGGGTATCTCCTTCATTCTTAATTTTCTTTCTTCTCTCCCCATGTTTTCATTTGAGTTGTGATAACTTGTAACCCATCCATTTCGTCTTGAATAAAATATGTTTAAACAAAACTAAACTACACCCACCCACCCCACACACACGCACACACGCACACAATCCTTGGTTTGCACTTGTGCACTGCAATGTTTTCTTCGTGACACGTTATACATTCGCTGAAAAGTAACATGATACGATGCTTGACGTAGACAGATAACTTAAAGACATGAGACATCGATTTGGTACTTTGCACATTCCAATATCAGACATCTAGGAAGCATGGCACAGGTGTGTTTGCAGGTAAGCATGAAGTAGGTAGATGAAATTTTAGTATTTGCACATTGAAAATGAGTCAGTAGAAACTAGTCCTATGATAACAATACGAGCATCAAGATTATTCGCACACGCCTAGGTTTCGGGAAATGTTAGGAGACTACTACATGTGTATTCATTTTACAAGTGTTCATAAATGTGGTGCTTAGAATCCGCAAGTTGCGTTTCTTAATCTATTAATGAAGTATGGTAGTCCTTATCCAGTTTATGTGATAAATTTACAGATAATTACATGATCAAATTACACATATCGAGAAAAAGTATTAATCATTAATTTGTACAAACTATGACCGTGAATCGCAATAAGAATATCCTTATACACTGATTACATTTACTAGTTTTTAGTTGTACTCACCGCGATCACGTTTTGCTTATCCTCGTGTACCCAGTTCCGGGAAATTATTTGAACACGATGAACAGGTAACACTGTCGACAATTTCAATTTACTTCAATTGTTGTTACAACGAATCTCCTTACCTCATTAAATGGTATATGGCTGATGCAGCAGCAAAGGCTTACATTATACTTACCAAAATACTACTGTACCATCCAAGCTTTTAAAACCAAATATCAATATGTTACTGCCCTATGTTATTAAAGTTATCAAACAGGTAGTTTTTTGTTGGTTGCCAAGCCATGTCGGCCTCAAGGGCAATAATTTAGCCGATGCAGCAGCAAAGGCTGCACATAGTTCCTCTATAACATCAATTCGTATATTAAATCGCTACGGGACAGCCAAGTCCATAATAAATTGCATCATTATCAGCCCATTATCGGTTTCACTCTCTTGTCGGGTGTATATTGTCGTCAGGACAAAACTGTCCTGCGACGATGCCGCATAGGTCATACATTTTATACACATTCATATATTTTAAAAGGCGATGATAGACCTCGGTGCGTTGGGTGTGACGAGGACCTTACGGTCAGGCAAATCTTGATTGACTGTGTGGACTTTGCAACTCAGCGTGCCGAGTTTTATCCTTCGCTTAATCTCAAACATGTATTTTACCCAGTTTCCTGGAAACCTTTTTAAAGGACATTCAACTCTATGAAAAGTTGTAATTATACACTGTCGTCTATTTATCTATGTTCTACATGTTACTCTTGACCTTTTGGCATGGTTTTTCATGCCTGTTTTTATTTTCTTGCATGTCTGGTTTGTAATTGTATTGTAAAGTAACACTGTAGTCGTCGCCTATGGGTGAAATATTGCCGCTGCGACGTGAAGCAATAATTCATTCATTCTGTACTGTCCACAAAGTAACATGTATATCTAAAATAGCGATATCAGTGTTAACACACTTTCACATAGACCTATTATCAACTTAATCATACAATACAATTACTCTCACATGAACAGCAAATGAATATCGGCGTTAAGCATTCATCACAAACGCAACGCACTTTCAAGTAGATTTGCTACATCATTCGCAAGTCTTTGAAAACCCAATAATAATACTGTAACAACAAGACATACGAGTTCCACATTGATGCTCAATTTCAAACTTACCAAATTAGTATTGTCGTCATTATATCAGTACAGTGTATGGTCTAAAGCGTCGAACCAAGGCGCATCAACCCCAAAGTTTCGTCACAACATTCGAGCATTCCGTCGACCTCGTTTTGATGTCAACAGTGACGTCATAGTGCGGGAAATTGGATCTTACATCCCAGGCTCCTAATCGTGGAGCGATTAGTGACACAATTACCAAACAAAATAATAATACTAACTCGCCTTTGTAACAAATAAATCCATTCAATAATCCAACATCTAACATAAACAAAGGTCTGCTAACCACCATAAGCCGATACAGATTCACTTCGAAGTCACAAGACTTATTCTACAGTATACTAGTCCACTTCCAGAATGAGACACAACTTGTCAATTGGACGAACCAATATGTTCATGGCAGTTTTGAGTTTCACTTGACGCACAAATCCCATTTGATCGGGCATCGTCTCCAGAACTACACCCACAGGCCATGAATTTCTAGGAGCGTTCGAGTCCACCACCAAGACAATGTCACCGAACTTGAGATTCCTTCTCTTATCGTGCCATTTCTGCCTTTCCTGTAGAAGTGGAAGGTACTCTCGCAACCAACGTTGCCAGGACAAGTTTGCGAGATACTGCACTTGTCTCCAACGACGTTTGCAATAGTTATCTGTCTTTGTGAAAACACCTGGAGGCAAGTTAGGTTTCCGTTTCAACAGAAGTAGATGGTCGGGCGTTAATGGCTCCAAATCACAATGCAATACAAATGTATGCAATCCTGTGTGAATATCTACAAAACCGTACGCATTGTCTTCAGTTGTTTTCATCAAACTCACGCCAGTCAATCTGTCAAATAATGGCAGATATTTGTGTCATTTCAGGCTTGTTAAACATTGCTTGAATGATTTGAAATTCACTGAAAATTTAATACATTTGATACATTGCCTGATTTTAGACATTGACTGTAACATATATATAATTAGCTTTACTTTAAATAACTTCGTTGTTTTGTTTTGTCCGAGTAGTAAGACATCCGTGCTTCCTGTGTGAGTCTGTCCATGACTATATACTGATGCTTGTATATTTGTTGATCAACAGTCAACGTTGATGTTCGCCACGTCTCAGTCAGTGCAACAAGATCAAAGTTGTTCGAGAGAATATATTCACACGGCGAGATTGGCTTGTTCTGGGATGTCTCTGAGTTACTTAATGATTAGGAACACGCTTTATATTGCAAAGATGGTTAGGTTTTACATGACAATCAGATTGATGTCATGTTCTTATTCCATTCCGATCTATGGAATCGCGGGGCTGTATAATAGTCGTGATAGCTTGTTGAAACCTACCCGCAATAGGCGTAGTCACTATTGTGGTATTTGACACAATCAGCTGTTAGAGATTATCAAAGTTTACTCCTGCTTGCTGAAGCATGGTCGATTGATTGAATGACGATGAATGAGGACTGGTTTATATAACGGCGAATGAGTTCTTGTAGGTACACGGGTACAAGTCAATGGAGTGCCTTCAATACAAACACTAGCAGCTTGACGATGATTCTTTGCTTCAAAGACAACCAATGCAGTTCTGCAAGTACAGGTGTGATGTGTTCGCGCTTGGAGGTCCCGGTACTGATACCCGACCACTCGTACAAATGGCTATCTAATATTAAACAAATTCTGAACGATTGTGGTTTACCCTATTTATTTGAAA
>JAUTBT010070576.1:0-32253 GCA_032361225.1 Lepetodrilus schrolli
CCCCCCCCCCCCCCACCCCGACACACATGTATGGCGGTTAGAACAATTACCATTTTCACTTTGTCTTCTTAATACAAGTGATCTCAGAAAGTGTACTAGTGTATCATGTATTAAACTTGAAATTAGACAAATAGTCTAAGTTTATTACTGGTATTCCAATAACAGGAAAGCATCAATTAGCTATAATAGTTCACCATGGACACGGTAGGCCTACATTATCTTGAATGATTACTTGCTTGGCAATAATATTCTCAATAACATACATACTTAATTATAATATCGTTAACAGTTATTCATTCAAACGCATTTAAAAGTAACAGTTTATTGCGTCCGTTCGAATAATGATGATATTTTCATGACTTGAACAAACACACGATACACGATACACGAATCTGTGATGACTCCAACTGTCTGCTTATACGTACATATAGGTCAAACATTATATATTATTATATCCAATACTGTAATACTGTATTATTATTAAAACAAAACCTCAGGGAAATCGGTATTGTATGTTTGTAGCGTATACCGTAAGTTATATCGTCTCCTGCACCATTGCTGTTTGTCATGACACACATGGGTGCATGCCTCATTAGCACTTTCTCTAAGTTTTCTCAGTCCTAAACACTAGCCACAGATCTTGGAGATACTTACCTGTCTTATCAAATATACTCTCATCCACATTCTGGACGATATCGATGCCGGTTATATGGCATACGGCTCCCAACAACAACACCAAAACTTTCATGTTTATGTTCCAACTTCTGAATGTCGTCTTCCTGTACCTATACGGTAGGAGTCACGTGATCAACGTGCTATGGGTGCTATGTTCCTCTTCAGAAAAGTGGGATAACCATAGCAACCAGGAGGAAGCGCCAACAGTAAAACTACTACAAGCATGTATATAGGTAATGTTGAACTGTACGATATGTTGTTGGGGCACCTCTGATATAATTACTAGTATAGACAATCTAACCAAGGGAACGAACTATATTGCATTTAACCATCTCCCTGCTGAATTAGGCACAGACACAGCTCTTTAGGGCATCTCCGGTTGCCTTCAGCACGGAGAGAGTTAATAAAGCTCAGCTACATTTATCAGAAAACTGGGATGTATAGAAGATGCGGGTTTTCCAATTAAAATGTGTAACACCATTCAGAAAACATACATACAGCCACTTAATATTGTAAACACTTAATTCCTTTAAAAAAATATAATTCCTGACTTTAGTATACACGTAAACATAATGTTTACAATTATTGCACATACTAAATACATGACATATGCACATGTATTAACTTTAAAAAATACATCCTAACGGATAACTCGCGTCCTTGTATTGAAACGCAAAGGTCTCATTTGTCTCCAATACAAGAACATATACGTGTTTGATTATGGCGTCTACAGAACCTAGAGTTTTGGACTGAAATCCCAAACCACAGTTCAATATCCGAAATCTCAGTTAATTAAGAACTAATTCTTGGGGAATTTGGGAATTTTCAAGCCAGTAGTTTCCTTAGAGCGAAAGATTTATTGGTATTTTTAAAATATATTTAGGTCTCGGCGGGAATCTTTGATATTTTATTTATTTAACCTTGGTATAAATTGCAAGTATTTATATATTCTATGTACGTTCTAGGAATATTAACATTTTGTACATTATGTTTAGCTGTACGACGTACTAATGAAGGTATGCAAGTCGTCTACCTCTACGCATGTAGACCCTATATAGAATTCTGATAATGTTCAGACCTCAGTCGTTTCTCAAATCTACTCAATCAACATAAACTATCCTTGCGGTACATACCATTCTGGTTTTACGAGAATAAATTGAATGTAAATTGAAACAGACATAAAATATATTTCAAGTGGGTTTTATAGACATTCCGTCTAAATACGCATGCTATTTGGATCTTAATATCCATTTACGTTTTCCAAATAGTTTCTGTACATTGACATTAAGTAAAACAAAAGTTGTGTGGTATTAGAATAAGTACAAATTGGTAATGTTTGTGGTGCAACTGTTCAACTGGCCGATAATGTCCCAGTTTTCAAGATATTCCAGAATACTTACAATATAAATGAAGTGTCACAAAAAAAGGACATGGGCTTCAAGATGTGCAGTTGTTAACTGCTGTGATAGAGATAGTGTAGGTCTACATGCAACGTGTCGCTGTTTGGAGCAGATAATCATCAATAACTTCTCGGGCCAGTTGAGATAATATTATATGATGCAATGTAATCGGTGTTACAGATGCCAAGGAGCCCATTGTGGTTTGAGACAACTCAGTTACAACGCATATCTATGCACCGTGGATCCAATTTTTATTTTAGTTTACTTTGTATTATACACGTACATTGGTCATAGCGGGTATATTGGGCATTCCATAAAGGCAACTGTGGGAACTTTGAATCTGTTTTCTTTCAAGAGAACAGGACTGTGACACTACCCAATTCTGGGTATCCTTCCATGAAGCTCATTATCCACTAATTCCACGTTCGCATGCACGCTTTTGCACGTGTGTGCAAATATACATATATGTGTAAATATACACACGTCTATACATGTCATGCGAATGCATTTACACACTTCAGTAATTTGACACCAGGAGTAAATTCAAATGCATTTTTGCACATTTGTAAATTTACACCGTATGTAAATCGTGTCATGCGAACGTATAGCAACAATACATACGTGTACTTTTCCAGTTTGGCAGGTTTCTAAGCATACAATCACAGCTATCAATGATAGTTTTGGACCTAATTTGAACTAATAATACAAAGTACATTCATTTGACAAACGTGTCATCGATTTTCCATCTTCATTTTTTTTTACCGCTCCACGGTAGAGTAGATACTTGACAGCCTTAGGCAATGTAAACGTATATGGAAAAAAAATAAAAGAGTATTCCGGTAGTTAATGTAGTTACCGTCCCTTTGACATTCGGAGTAATCGATAATATATTCAAACTACACTATCCATCAAGTAATTATAAGGTATGTTTGCATACCTCATTTCCTCACCTTCCCCAAGTGATATGCGAATGCAAAGCAAATTGATTGTTTACGTACGTACGTATATTTACACGTGTGCAGGTTTACACCCCCGAGCAAATGTTGTGCATGCGAACAGAGTATAAGTGACATAGTGATCAGCGAGAAAGACAGATCATACGAGAGCTAAATGCAATGGTCTCTCAGTGGATATAAGGGTTTCATGAAAGGATACTCTGCCCCCGATATTACATGTAAACGTAAATATTTCATGCTGAACTTGTTCACAAATGCCCATATACAATTTGACCTTGAGCATGAAATCGTACTAATTTTTTTTCGTAATCTCGGGACCTGGTTGTAGCCTATTGACCAGTGAAATCCAGACAGACACTTCTGTACATGAATTAACGCGAATCCAACCTTATAGCCATTATGAGTGTGGTCTATGGCAAAGGTTTCATACAGGATTGACCAAGTTGTAGCTACAACTTGTTTGCAGTTTCTTGATTGCTAGTTTCAAATAAGTGTCTTAGTCTTCGTAAATGTATTACACGGTACCACCTTAGCGTGTGTGTGAGTATGCAAATCTGTGTAACATCGTCAGAATGTCGAGATCTGCTTGGTTCAGGTTATCTTGATAAAATACTATGTACGGTATCCCACCAAAGGTTCCAAGTGAATTAAACCTCACCAGAAAAATAACATAACATACCCTGCCATGAATGTCAAGGGTGTTTGCGATTTGCCTGTCAATGAAAATCGCATATGTGACTTTTTTAATTGGCCTGTTCAGCTATTTCAGTCATGTTTTTATTGATTTAGATTTTGTATTCATGGACGGTTTCAATTGTTTGCTCGCGGGACAGGCATCTTATGAGGAGATAAATATGTGTGGGCCAATAAAAACATTAGCCACATTCTGACAACGTGACATTACTGTGATTATGGAGATATACAATGGTTAGCAGGAAAGTATTTCAGTCTGGCACTAGCCAATTCTGTCAATATGCCTCCTCATTAGATGTGAACTGTTCCAGGTCTCAAGACTCCTCTACTTCATGAATAATTTAACAGTGAATTATCTGTGGCTGGCTAGTTGACCAATAGGTGATGGAGGATATGTCAAAGATGTATAGTGAGATAGGATATGTAGTGGAACAAGTATACTGAATACCATTAAGAAAATATATAAATTGTAATATAACTGATTTCAATACTGTGTATTTCTATCAAACATGTATCTCGAAAATGTATTCAACCCTGTTATATCAAACTAGTTGCTGTTGGAATAATATTGTATCCTAGAGAATACTATTGTCATTCTTAAAATACTTCAGTGGCTATTTGAAAAGTACATGGAAGTGATTTATCTAATTATTGTACAACCCACAGATATATAAAGGATTTATAATATAATGGAATAACTTATTCGTTTTGAGGTGCCAATTTTTCTATTCCATGTATTCTAAAATGCTTTTCATGACTTTGAAATGAAATATCAAAAACAATATAATCAAAACACTTCTCTGCAACTCTGGCAGATCATCTTTAATAAAATCTTTTAAAAATCAATATTAAATGGGTAAAAAGAAAGTAAAATGAATACAACTGTAAACACCCAAATGTAATTCAATGCCATAATAATATTTAATAACCTATACTGGTTTGTGGAACTCAAGCACATAAAAAAAACTAAAATATATTGAATGCTTTAACTAAAATATATTGAATGCTTTAAGAAAAGTAATCAGTGAAAAAAGTTCTTAAAACAAGACATGAAAATAGTAATTAATATTCTAATTTATGACCATGATGATGACCAACTTCACGGGAGATATTATGAAACATAGTTTACTATGTATGTTATACATATTTCACTTCACATGACAAAAAGGGTTTCATGGCAAAAAAGATTGCAACTTTGCATAGTTTGGCCATAGTTGAGGTAGATGTATTGTGACTAGCAAAATACTCAATTCAGTTAATAATGGTCAATATTTAGAAGCTAAAGGTCTGATAATTGGCATTAAAAAGAACAATATACTTTTCTAATTGTATGGATGATTAATTGATGATGAACAAAGATTGTTTTGCATTGTTGTCGTAAAATAAACATGAATTCATTTCATCTCATGATAGTATGTATGGTAATGATGAAATACATTCATAAAACAGTAACATGAGAACTAACATGATATATTCATCAAATCTAGAAATATTAAATACATCATGATCATGTCTAATATTAACTTTGAAATCAAATTCACAGGTATGAGTTGTACTGCTACATAACAATATACATATGTCACCAAATCTATACATCTCATCTCATCCGGTCTATATATGGCACAATTTCATCTATTTATGGCACAATTTTATTTATGGCACAATTTCATCTATTTATGGCACAACATTGGGAAATTTATACTATTCATTTCAAATTTGGAATGGAATATTCATAAACAATTAACATTTTCATTCATATTTATCATAAAATCATGGTGTATATTAATGTTTTTTAAATCAAAAATATAATTCCACTATTAGCACCGGATTCTGATTTCCTTCAAAATTACACGTTTCAAGTATGAATTGTGTTGTATCTACATACAATTGTGTTTCAATAACAAAAAAAGCCAAACATGTAAATAAACTTGAAGCAATCAAAAATGATTTCTTCTCACTATGACACAGCCAGTTCTGTTCTACCGGGTTTTATTAGAATTAACAACAATCACATAATGTAAATCTAGGAATATAAAAATGACACTGCAGAAATCTTCCAGGTATTTTTAAATACATCTGTATTAATCCAAAACAAATGGTTCTACAGCTCACTTGGTTCAAATAAACATTATTGGCAATAATGCATGTGAAAACATCCAATTGATTTATAGGAATGAAAAAAGGTTGTTCACTGAAATAGAATGATAAAACAAAAAATAGTTCTCTTTCAGGTGCAACTGAATTTATTATTTTGTTATTTTCATCAATAAGTTGTTTGAAATTACATAAGGGTGAGATTGTATTTTATTCACAATTTGATTTTTACCTACTAAGCTAGAAAATCATGTATTATTTGTAAACTGACCATACAATCTGGAATATTTCTAGACTGCAAGAAAATTTAGCATCATCACTTTTATGAAACCATAACCAAAACCTTACAATCAGCTATTTCCACAACGGTATACTGGGAAATGTTCAAGGGAGTGAGTGAATTATTGTTTAACTCACAGCAGGAATCTTTCCCCCATACGTGACGAATAATATTTAATTATTTAATAATAGATGGTTTAAAATAACAAACAGCATGAAAAACATGCCAAAAATGTTTGATTAAAATTGAAGTAGATGATAGAATATAGAGAATGACATCATAACTATTGGTAAAAATGGAATTAAAAGTGTGAACACTATGAATGTAATTAACTATGAAATGGGATGTTGTTATCATGGTATTAGAGGTTAACATAACAGACTCGAAAGTATTCTATCCATGAAATTTGTACTGCTCTGTCATGTTCAAACAAGACGAAGAGTGAGAAAAACTCCCACAATTTGCGCGACATATATTCCGATAAAAACTTAGTTGTGACATATTTTTAGAGTTTTTCATTGAACAACACCAGACATCCTTGAAAACAACAATCTTTGAAACCTCATTGGGTACTTGAACCCCGAAAATGTTGCACCACGAAAGTTTCCCAGGCATTGAAATCAGAAATATCCAGAAGGACTGCGAAAAACCAGGAAGATCTGTTAATTTGTCGAGATTGTTAATTCCTTTCACGACTTTGGAAAACATGTAGCGTGCAGTTTTAAGACTTCATATGCTCAGCAGCTTGGTAGAAATGGCTATTTGTAAACAATAGTACTACAGACAAGCAGGCAATGAAGAGCTCTTAAGTCCTTTGGACCAGCAAGCTGCAATGTAAGTAAGAGCATAGTCAATCTTCATATATCAGTAATTCAGAGATGTACAGAGTTCACTAAGACACATATGATAATATAAACAATTCTATAATAATAATAAGTTATGATTTTGACCATGTTGGCCAAAGTGTCTACTAACATGTGGTTGATTGAAATAAATCTATGAATGAAAGAACGATTTAAATGAAGGATATAATTATGAAGTACTTTAAAGCTTGAAAGTAGTCTTGGAAAATAGCTACCAAATTAACAACAAATTCTATTTCAACCAATTCAATTTATATTAGTCATCTTTTTCTCTAAAAAAAATAATAAAACCTGTAAATTTGAGCCTTGATCCACCACAGTGAAATAAAAGTATTTCCTAATTAATAAGTGACATTCTCAATGTATCAGTGAAACATGTCTTATCACATTTCTTTGGTTTTAATCAAGTGAGTAAGTGAGTGATTGTTTTACACCGCAGTGGGAATCTTTCACCCATACGAAACGATGTGCAATCAAGAACATGTGGTTTACCAGCATTTCCATACACAATTTACTTCCAAGACCACTTCCAAGGTTCACATTGCCCTATAAAGAGGATGTCTCTGTACAGTTGTTCAACTGCCACATCACTATCTGCAGTATACAGCCACAGACTACAGGAACCCTGAGAGTATTTGCAACATAGAATTGCTTCAGTTCATGCACGTTCTCCAGAGTGAGATACCCAGCCTTTGTGAAGAATGTACTCTGGTACAAGCACATATATATCAAGTGTACCTTGATGTTACAATGTTCAAACATGTTATAAAGTTCACTGTGCTGGTATTCTTCCTCATCACGTTAAAATCCAGAACATGGATCATGTGTACAGAACACACATAGATATAGGTCTTGTGGGGAAATAAATATCACTAACTTGCTCACTTCTATTTTGAATTTGTCATGACAAATATCTACCAAGTGTAACACAGATTTTCATCTCGGCCAGCGTGAACACTCTTTTGTGCAAACGTAATGAAAGCAAGAATCAGCTGATAAACATTACCAAGTATCCATCCATTTGGTACTACTAGCACCATTTGGTAGTACATCTATCTCTCTCTCTCTCTCTCTCTCTCTCTCTCACACACACACACACACATTTTAGCACTTTTATCTTTTGCTTTCAGAGCAAGCCAAAAACTTACATTCATAATCCACACCGGGCAATCTCTTGTGTCATGTAGACACCAAGATACAATATTCTTGCAGTCTCACTTTCAAATTTCAATATCAGAAAATGCATGGTATTCAATGTCAAAATATTCATGGTATTCAATGTTAAATTTGGTGCATACTTGTCATGTTCAACTCATACAGAAGATTAGCATACATGTCAGTGCTTTGTATAAAATCAAACACCACTAGTTAATCTGTTACTGGTATCTGTCGACTATACAGTTGCTCAGCTCAGTCCATCGACCATACAGTGGCTCAGTCCATCGACCATACAGTCCATCGACCATACAGTCCAGTGAGGTAGGCTGTTTGTATTATTGTTCAACATAGTGGGATGAACATGAATTCAGAGGACAAATCATTGCAAAAACTTAAGGCAAACATGTGTCTCTTCTTTTGACGAGATGCTATAATGTCACACGGGGACCGTGAGGCTTATAGTTATTTGATTACCTGGTTTACGTATTTTCTGTGATCATTTTGGCTTGGGCAGCCGAGAAAGAAAAAGAAAAAAATATATATAATCTGATATTTTGGCCAGTCAGTCGGGTCCAATATAAAAAAATATAAAATGGAGATTATGAATGGTTGGTTGACATAAAATAAAAATAATTGATCAACATAATTAGGGGATAAAGGTCTACTGTTTGTAATATAGAGGTATCAATCGTGAATTGATATCTTCTAAATTGAAATGAACACTGTACGCGTAGCTTGAGGTGTTCAATTCAAAATTGAGGTGTCAATTCTAACATGAATAAACAAACTATGAACTTCCACCAGAATATTTTTGTGTGTGATCTGGGCTACATAGTTAGCGGAGAAAAGTTTAGCAGCTACGTCACAATGAAGAGAATTTTAAGCTTGACCATCAACGAATACATGAATCAAGTATCAATGAATCAAGTATGGACATTTTCTCTGACCCGATTCTTGTTGACAATACAATTAATGTTTGGATAATAAAATTGTTGTAAACTGATCCCACGAGGTACATGGGTTGATGTACCATCTAGACATAAGCCAATAAAGACAGTACATTAAACCATGTTCCCCACGAAACTGGTTGACAAATGTATATTGTGCACTTGTTGGTGATGTGGTTCTGAAATCAGCAACATTTCAATCGTGAATTAACAGTATCTGATAATGTGGGTGTGGCACATTTTGGCCAATCATTGTAGGTTATTAATAAAAGTCATGTTAGAATTGTCAATAATTATTGTAAACACCAGTACACATAAATTGTTTAGATTTGAAAGCTTGTCAATAGCAGTAATTGTTACATAGATGTTTACTTTACATATTTACCAATAAGTAAGTTGTGATCTGGGCTACAGCTTCTTGTCCACCATAGCCCGCCAGTTGTTGTTCATGCTCAATGATGGATTATATGACTTTTTCCATCACCATTTATTATAATAATTTTCAAAAGACTTGTACACTGTCGGCGGAATATAATAAAAAGTGAAAAAAGTGGAAAAAATCGGGTTGGCAGATCCGTAAACCATGGAATCAAGTAACTACGGCCTGACACCTCCTATGTATATTGTGTATGAAATGAACTGGCAGTGGTGCCGTGTATAAAGTGTCACAGTGACATCAGTCCATCTCCAGAAACAGAAAACAATAAGGTCTGCATGAAACAAAAATAATCTCATGAAAAAAACACAACACAGCTTGTATATGGCCATCGGTTTCAAATCACCAGGATCTATCATCACCAGCTAAAAATCACTCGAGTTGGGCATCAGTTACTGGATTATCTCCCTTATGACTATACAAATTATCTCCCTTGTAAGCATGGAATCAAACTGGAGATTTGATTCTCGATTTGATCCACAAAGCTTTCTTTCAGATTTCCAGTCGCACTGTGTACATATCTACAATTGTCTAAATATTCCCTTTGTCAAGGAATACAGACGTTTTCTGCCCTATCTAGCATTTCAAGTATCAAGGGAGGTAACTCTCCAGGCATCTCAAGGCGTAGATGTAACACTCGTTCAGCACCTGAAAATAAAGTAGGTCTTCAAAAATATTGTTAAAGGCATACAATCACGGTTTGATGATATATTCCATCGTCAAACGTATTTACCTGAATGTATGTAAATTTGATTTATCTACACAATTGTATTTGGCAACAAGTTACATTGGTTTTCAATATTTTCGTATATTTTTTAAAATCTCACTCATACTTTTTATCGTGTGATAAAAAATACAAATATTGAATAAAATATGAAAATATTGAAAACCAGTGGAAGATGCAGAAAAAGTAGCTTGTTGCCCAACATACTTATGTAGGCAAATCAAATGTACATACTTTCAGGTAAAATACATTCCCTCAAACAAGTTTCTCTGACTTATAAGCAAGCGAGTCTATACTGAATTTGCTGATAATCAACAGAAAACAAAAGTTCTTATATTCTAAATAGTATTGTGCACAATTTTACGTATATTAAAACTCATTAGCCCTTTTAGATGGCACATAATTAGTTATATAAACAGTATGTGTAATTTCCCCAACACAAAAAATATACATACAGACTAGTCCTATTTCTGCATGATTTGTAAAATACCCTAGAATAGATACAAACCTGAAAATCACCTGAAATGTTCATAAGGCTCACTCATCTTCCCTCGCATGCCTTCAAGACATTGGCGTTCTTGAGGACTAGACACACTATACACGAACAAATGGTCGCTCAAATTCATATGCGAACGAATGTTAACTTCACAGGTCGTCGTTCACTTTGCTTTCATTCGACTCGTGTGCACACAAAGGTATACAAACCTATTTTTCCATTATTAAAACTATTCGTTGCGTAGATTTGGTCGCCATTTCATGTATAGCATGTCTAGCCCTTTTCTGCTGGATTACCAATGTTGAGGGCAACTCTGGTATTCACCAGCAGACAGGAGGTTAATGTGATCATGTTTCTTTTAAGACACATTCCAAAGTGGTTTCCCAAATTTGGAATATATTCAATACTATTTGGAGAATTCATTTGTTTCTGAGAACTCTTGTGTATATAAATATATATATATACATGCACACCACAACGGACATCAGTTATAAAGTTCATTTATTCATCTACATCTACATGTATAACTAAAACAATATTAATACTCGTATCATAAGACTATACACAATATATTTAAATTCTGGAGTATTCACCTTTATTAATAACCGGTATCAGTAACCTATTTATGACAGCTGTATATAAGTGATTTCAGTGACATGGACAACAAAACACAGAATATTTACTTTTAGAATAATAAATTACGTCATCTATAATTTGCACATTAATATTTTGTAATACCTGAATAATTTTTTTATTTTATAGAAATTGCATATTCTACAGCCTAATTATTCGACATGTTTTTCCTTCATTGAAAAATGATCATCTAACATGCATTTATGGTGAAGCATAATTACAAATTTGCTTAAATCGAAAAGTGGTCACAACATAGACATAAGCTTGGTTTGTGCTTCTGGAAGTGATGTTATAATCTTTCACCGGTCAACTTATATAATCATTCATACCCTTAATTATGAAATTCATTCAAGGGAAAAGATACATTAGTTGCCATTGAACGAGAGAGTTATGATTTAATAAAACGACGAATTTCTATAACCAGAAAAAAATACTATTAATATCTGATATCTTCTAGTCTGATTTAACCCTCTCGATGCTGGATTATGCACTCACACTGCTCTTTAGGGCATCTCAGGTTGCCTCCAGCAGTCAGCGGGTTAATCTAGTACTATAAAATGCAGATGAGTCTTTTCTAAATATAGATTTTTTTCTTAAAGATATCAAGATAGTGACCTTAAACATTTTAACCATTACCCCATAATATTCCAAAATATTGCAAGTTTTGCCTGGATATTACACATAATGTGTTCGGCCATTTACCTATCAAGTATTTACCATAAGATAAGCAAATCCAATTTACAAACTAAGCAAAGTCTTTATTGACTTGTAGATCAAATTTGATCATGACCTTTCATATGGACCTTGAAAGTGACCTTGACAATTGATGTTATTAAAGAAACCTTGGATTTCTTAAAGACAGTACCTCGTACTATTAAGCAAAAAGCACATAAAATTTAATTGCTGAAAAAGTAGATCAGAAATGATTTTACTTCAGTTTATACTTCCTATTCAGTCATTTACAATAGATATATTCAAAAGACATAATGGAAATGTCCTCAAAATATTGTGAAAGATTAAAGGATCGATTCAAAGTAAACAATACTGAATATTTAGTGACCTTGACTTTTAAGTGATATGGCAAGAATGTTAGCAATATTCCCTTAGCAATAAACAATACAGCAACTTTAGAAATTAACAAAGAAAATGACTAACGAACGTACCGGGACATTCAACACCAGTAGTAACATAGCTTCAACACCAGTAGTAACATAGCTCCATTAGTGTAATTCATTCTTTGGAGATTTTTTCATTAAGCGATCGTATTGTTTTGCAAGTCTTCTTTCCTATTAGCCTCAGACTAATAGGAATTAATACCGGGAAGCATTTGAAATACACGTTGTAACATGAAGTGCTACTATAGCAATCACCCCTAAAATATATATTGTAATATCACTATAAATGAACAGGGTCCAGTCCCATAGAACAGTGATAGCGCTGCCATCATTCTGTGGAAAGGGGGCCAGACTGTTATGGTAACTTTCTCCAGTATTTTCTAGTTCTAGACATTTAGGACAATATTATACCCGGTTAAAAATCACTTGTTCTAATTCAGCCAATTAACTCAACTTCGGAGCTAATCCTAATAGATGAAATAGTCTGCAATCTTGTATCTCTAGCCAGACTAACCCTACCTCTGTCACTTATGTTCATTGAATCTCTGTTGCTCATTTTAATTGTACCTTGTCATGTACGTTCATTGTACCTTGTCGTTTATGTTCATTGTACCTTCTCATCTGTCTTGTAGAAAATGTGTTTAATTTATCTCACAGAAAATACCTTTCTATTTCGATACTTACTCATAATCTCAACTGGTGATTTCATCAGACTATCATATGGACTATGAGGGGCCCAGACTTAAGCATATTGCAAATACTAGTTACATACTAGTATACCTACTGTTTGGTTTTTTTAGGGTAGGTTTCATACTGACTTTATACTACAGAATGATCAATGTAGTAAGACATCATTGTTGAGTAGGTTATTAT
Organism: Lepetodrilus schrolli; assembly: GCA_032361225.1. Classification (NCBI taxonomy): domain Eukaryota; kingdom Metazoa; phylum Mollusca; class Gastropoda; order Lepetellida; family Lepetodrilidae; genus Lepetodrilus; species Lepetodrilus schrolli. The sequence goes on from JAUTBT010070576.1 coordinate 13,344, forward strand.
TATTATTATTATTATTATTATTATTGCTGAGTAGGTCTCCTGCTTGTCTGTGAAAGGATTCCTAAGGAGGATTAATCTGATGACTCATTCACCAGGTGGTACTGCTGGAAGCCAATGGCAAGAAGATATACAACGTACATATGCGACACTTCTAGGGTTAGTCTAACTTGTCACCAAAATGACACAGACTTTTTGCTGATTGTGAAAATTCTTTGCCGTCACCTACGAGTTGTTTGTTGTATTATGTTGTGTTGTGTTGTGTTGTTCTCTACAGCCGCGTTCAAGATTATTTCGCTCAAGTTGTGGCATGTCAGTTTACGGCAAGATGAACCGGGGACGATATACTAACTGCACTGTGAGATCGCAGACAGCATACCCAATCTTGACTGCATCTTTAACGGTGATCTTAGTGGACATTGATGTCAGGTGCCAGGGGCAGATTTAAACTCGGTATCTTTGGTGCCAAAGTCTGACATGCTTCCACTATGCTACCTTCCGCCCCCTTTACCGAATGGCTACAAAGTTGTTATAGTTTGGATATAAACAAGTGATGAAATAAAATTCTAATAAATGTTCAGGAGTGGAATTAATCACATCAATCAGACTTTGGTAAGATGACTATCAGATTCATTATAATATATATTGCTGAGATCATTTTCAATATATTTATATATATATATTATTGAGATCCATGCAAAAGGATATTCCCCAAGACAATCAATTTGATGTCCCCTAAAAAAAAGTGAAAATAATAACACTATAAAAAAAATAAATCTAAACATAAGTAGAGAAACTTACCTAAGAAAGAAAAACTCTTCATAATTTAGAAAACTATTGAGCACTTTTTTTTTCTAACAGTAACAACAAGAGTAACAATTTCATACCGAGATCTTTTTAACTAATTTTGGGACAAATCCAAAGTGTTTTCATTGAGGTTTCATTGAAGTGGTGGAAACAGTGTCCGTAGTATGAACAGACACCACACTGAAACCATGGTAGACAATGACATATATATATATATATATGTATATATATATATAAAGGTATATATATGTATATACAATATGAGAATTAACAAAACAAGAAAACAAATAGGATGATAAAAATAGCATCTATCGTACTCTAATGAGTAGACCAGTGCACTATGAAGCTGCAAGCACTATGCAACACACAAGCAAACATATAGCAAAAATCAGACGGTGATCAATAGCATACAAATATTGTCAATAATCATCAGGTTGTGATCTATATAGACGATCGAGTCAATCAGCAATAAGCAATAAGCAATAAGCAATAAGCAAGGGGAAAATGCAAAGGTTATACATTATTAGTGATGATACAAAGCAATGGCAAAAATAAAAAGCAACAATTTCCTGAATATTTTAACCTGGGCTTGATCATGGTTCCCAACATGTTTACGAGTATAATATATATATATTTATATACTACTCATAAACTCATAAACATATTGGGCACTTTAATATAAGGTATTCTAAAAGATTTAATATAAATATTTCCAGAAGAAAAAAAGGACACAAGGTTAACAGGAATTTGACTAAATACAACAACAGCATGTTTTCACAATTCTACCGGTGATGGTGATAAATATTGCTTTGTAAACTCGGCAAGCAGATAAAAGCATTGAATAAAAGCATAATAACATAACATGATTTGACAGAGTAAATTGAACAAAAACATCCCCCATAAACATTATGTACACATGTTATAGCTACTGTACAAGGGTAAAACTATACAGGGGTGTAATCATAAAAAAAAAAAGAAGCCTGAAGCAAGGATTCTGCAGCTCACCCGACAGTCACGAATGCTTTGTAATGCTATTGAAAGCATTTCCAAGTTGGCAAGAATTCTGTGTAAGACACACTGTAGGTGTTATCATCGATATTATGGTTCATGATAACCATTCTTTGATGGAATCTAAATCTATTGAGAAAATAAATTAAATACCTGTAAATTTAGATTAAAGTGCCTGTATTTCTTATTTGGTTGATGGTTGATGGGTCTTAGGAGCTGCCTTCAAGATTATTTCACTCACATCATGGCTTACATGTTTCATGTGTACATGCTTTGCTTGTATTAAGAGTGGATTTCTGCTGGCACACTGCTCCAGTTAGAACATGGAGGAGACCCCACTCACACATTATACACTGAGATGACCAGTCCTTGCTTTACCCTCATTAATGTTGAGCGTCAAGCAAGCAGGGGAGCAAGTACCAGCTTATAATGTCTTTTAGTATGACATGACTGGAAATCAAACCACCAACTTACCACTATGTCAAGGAAGTGGTAATTTCTTTACTAAACATCTGCATAACTTGGATGACATCCAGTTAAGCACCTATGAAATTCTGGAGATTTACTTAGATCATATTCAGTTAATATTATCCAAGATTTAAAACTCCACATATGCTGTACCACACTTTTCTATACCGTAATGGTTCTTAGAAAAGATGGAATAGCAACCAACCAAATCAACAATCAACCTGTAACATTATCCATTGATCTCTATATAAAAAGTAATAACAATTTACAGGTCCCAACGTACATATATACCAAGTTTTATCTCCATTCTACCAGCAGTTCTGGAGAAAAAGAAGTCTGGGGAAGGAGTCTGGGGAAGAAGTCTGGGAAAGTCGCACGTTCCTACTGACACTGACGGACCCAGTATGATTTCACAAGATCACTCTAGCCCTTAGAGCCAACTGCACTATTTCTGCAAGGTTGTGACAATCTTCTCGGGAGATAACTAACATTGGGTGACACGGCCATAGGCCCTGTCCTCCTACCTGGAGGTACCAAACTCTGTCTCCAAAATATTCTGGTTACTTTCAATTCACCAGTATTTTCGCAATACGTTTACTTCTGTAAAGTTGTACTGATTACTTGCATCCCATTTACATTTTATGCTAAGATTCCTAGATTTGCATGGTGTCAGTCATTGCCCCGGCTATGATCTTACTGAGAGGAGTAGTGTGCTCGAGGTTACCTTGTCGGACTACTCCATCGGGGAAGCTGAACTGAGCTCCGTTGCTTGGAGGCATTGAAATCATGGGCAAATTGTTACCGAGAATGTTTCGGTTGCCATTGTACGACATTTTCATTCTGTCGATGTCGGTCAGGGAGGTGGTCAACTGAGGAGCATCGAACAAGGTGCTGCTGTTTAAAATTGCTTCCACCTCATCGACATTGAGATTGGGATGGAGTTCAAAATTAGGACCAATTTGTTGGTTTTGAGTATTGAGAAGGGATTGCTGAAGTCGATCCGGGATGTTCAAGCCGGATAAGATATTCTTGTCGGCCGATGACGACATGATGGGTGACTGGACCATAGAGGACGAATTTGCGAATGAAAAGCTTGGAGACAGTGTTGGACACAGTCCAGTGAGGTAGCTGGGCAGGCAGGCGGACGAATCCGCTGTAAACGCAGCGACGTCTGAGGGTGACAGCGTTACCATGGATGCCATGGGGCTGAGCTGCACGGACTGCATACCTAGTCCCAGAGGTGACGGAATGGAGGAGTCCGGTAGAGACACCATTCCTGGGGAGGGCAACTGTGACCCTAAATAGTCTGTTCCTGCTGTCAGGTAACTCAAAGGTGCATTGTTAGAGCCCATGTTAACTGTTCCTTGGTAGGGACACGTAGAGGCACTAATCGGTACATAAGCTGAAAGGTCACTGCTGCAGCAAGCTTCGTCTGCAGGTTCAGTCTTGATTTGGGAATCTATTGAGGAGGAGGAGGCAGGGGCCTCCAGGTGCAAGAGGGCATTAGCCAAGTGGTCTAGCACGAATTCAAACCGCTTTTCACCTAGAGCACAGAACACATAATGGAAGCATGGGCTGAATTGGTGCAAAGCAAGCAAAGGAAATGGATATGCCACATCTGAACTTGAACAACATTGGGGGTTTCAGGGTTCCACGCATGCAATACTCAATACTCACAGACTTTGCAAGGGGTTTTATGTAAACGCAAGGAGAGCAGCATGCATTTTCCGGATTCGCTATGCAAGGTAAAGGGAGATAACCTAGGAATTTCAACATGGCATTGTATAAATAGTGAAATGTCAGAGGAGATATTGAAACAGAATTGTACTACCAAATTAAACATTATCCCAATGTGATTGCCACTCACAATTGACATTGCCACGGAACATTGAAAGGTGGTGGTATAGTCCTTTAAGATTTGCATGTATTGAGCAGTTAGCATTGAAGTTAAATATGTTTATTAATTACTGCTTTGCAATAATGGTATAAATATGTATGTGTTAATTGCATCATAGTTCAATATCACTTGGTTATTAACAATGTTTGCTGTTACAATACTCTACTAGACATTCCCAAACTATATAATGTGTCCCATCATTAATTTTACTCCATTTCAATTTCACTAATTACGTATATATGCCATGCATCTGTGAAAGTAACAAGCAGTTGTATCAAGATCAGATGTGCCATAGATAATACACATACTTGAAAAGCTGAATTTGCAAATAAGGTAATACTGCACATTATCTATGCATTCAAGCGGAAGCCAAACTTACTGTTATGGATAGCGCTGGAAGCTGGGTTGGAAGGCCATTCATACAAGTCAAGTGCGCAAACAAAAGCTAGTATAAGCTAAACCTTTAAATGCAATTGCTATGATGATGGACATGAAACCCTTGCTACTGAATGGAGTCCACCCATGTAGAGATTTCAAATATGAATTAAAATCCGTAAACTGAATATAATAAATTCAATAATTGCTTTTATTGCTTCAAGGAATAACTTTAATAAAACAATTGCTTTTATTGTTTCCAAGGCCAAAATGATCCACAGAAATAATATTAATTAATAAATTTCAAGGATAAATTCATAATGAATACCCCCCCAATAATATTTGTTATTTTGTTCCCGACTGGAGGGTGAACTCTATCCAACGACCAGCCCCAGCCGTATAATGATGAGGATGAATGCAAGGTGCGACGTGAACTTTGGCCTACCTTTAACACTGATACTGCGGAGATCGGTGAGTTTCATGAGGAGTTTGGCGAAGACGTGCGTCTGGTCGTGGTGGCGGGACCGCGTGTAGTGCTTCAAGGCTTCCAGCAGCGGCTCCTGCATCTGGTCGATCTTCTCCGGGTCCTGCAGTCCGGACCGATCTGGAAACCACAGCACCGCTAACTTAACCCTTGCCCTGATGGATGGAGTGAGCGAGTGATTATGGAGTTTAATGTCGCTGCGGGAATCTTTCACCCAATTGCGATGATCTGATGGATGGAACATTGCCTCCAGATAGATGGAAATTTCTCCACCCTGATGAATGGAACCTTTCCACCTCTGATAAATGGAACATTACCCCTCTTGTGAATGGAACAGTTCCCACCCTGATGGATGGATATAAGCTCTTTCCTATTCCACTGTAACAATGTTCTGGCCCCTGTTCCACAGAATGATCGTAGCGCAACAATGGTAATAACTCAAATATATATATACATGGAGTTAAGACTCTCGTAGTGCTACGATTGTTCTGTGGAACGGGGCTCCTGACCTCTACAATATTGCAACTAACCTCTGCTAAACAACACATACAAGACTGCTACACTGACCTCCACTAACTAAACATATTGCTGACAGAATTGCGAACTCTGTCTCGTCTATACTCATGGCTTTGAGAGATGCTGCAAAGTTGAATATTGTCCCCGTGAGCGTTCCGAAACCCCCGTGCTGTAGTTGGTCATGGTCCAATGTTAAACCGTTCCCAAACAGCATGGCGTTTGAATCCACATCATAACGTGCACTGAGTCGTAATATCTGCAAACATAATTTGAATACATGATGTGCTTGAGATATGATGTGTTTAACTGAGTACAAGAGAACATATTTTCACGTGTAGTATGATCTGAATGTTATATACACATTAGTATTCTTCACATTGTAACAATGATGGATTTGGGATATATAAATATGCATGAGTAGAATTATTTATCATTATTTAATATTTTAAATTAATATAACCATTCCTGAGAAGCATCATTCATAGGGACTCATTTTCTGTTCATAAATAAACATTATCTTACCTTCATGTCAGATTGTCGAGATCTGATTGGTTCACGTGATCTTGATAAAATACTATGTATCCCACCCCAATGGGAGATAAATTTATCAGCGGGACAATAAAACCATTATTCCCCGCTACTACATAAGGTCAACGCATCACACAGTTTGCATATCAATGAAAGTCATGTGACTTAAAACAAGAGTTGACCTAGGGTCGGTTGAATAATATGATCTTCCTGCGTGCATTCACAATTTGACACACGTGCTGTAACTGCTGTCAATGTGACTCATAACCTGTGACCTGTAACCCTTCTCCTTTGACCTTCATATGTGTTTGCAATAATGAGTGCATTTCAATTTGTTTTCATTCTTTTACAGTGGCAGATTGAAAGATGTTGGCACGATAAATTCACCTGGGGGATAAATCCATACACGGGATGCATAAAAACTCATATCCCCCTCGTGACACTGCTACAACTTATAGTATTCATATGGTTTAAATAGATACTCACCATTATTTCTAAACATGATGCCTTCAATAACGTTATTTGATCTGATTGCGATAGCGTAGAAAATGCTGGAATTTTCTTTGCAAAGTCTACAATTTTCACAATTCCTTCGGAAGACAATTCTCCAATCCTTTCCCACGAAATGGGTCCGTCTTCTCCCTCTTTCCCTGGCGTGACTGGCGGCTGCAATGAAAGTCACAGTGATCACATGATTGGTAACTTGAGTGGGTAACCTGAGAGGATTACTTGTGCGAGTAACCAAATATATATCAGGCATGGCAATAGACAATTGTGATTTCAGCAGAAAACAAGCCTGGGATCTGGGGGCCTAGCCACATCCATGCAAATAAATTGAACCCCGGACAAATAAATCAGCGGATTTCCACATCCGCGGTAGATTACCATGCCGATATATGCAACAATTATCAAGGGGGGTTACTCCTAACAGGCAATCTGGAAATGATAACTGGCACATGTGTACCACCATGAAACCTGGATTGGCAAGATTGTCTCACACCGACTGCCGATGGTGACCTACCGTAGCTGGAGTTTTCTCTGACTCTGGCATGACGGTGGTCCGGTGAGCATTGAGTACGTCCTGTATAAGAGACTGGTCATCTCTGGTCAGGTCCTCGCTCGGACTGCTTGTACTCTCGGGCTTGGGTTTCCGCTTCTTGTTCCGGTCGTTCCGTACAGCTGGATCGAAAACTGATATAAGAGAGTCATAGGACTACATGCCATAGTCACTACTGGGCACAGATGTCAAACTATAATCTCAATATAATCCTCACCACAAGTGAAATCAATGGTATTGTCAATGATCACGATGCCAATTTAGCAAGGATCAGACAAAGGGTTCTTATGATAGCGTGATCACAAACATTTTCTATATCTGACAGTGCAGTGATCTAGATGGTAACCTGGCCCCAAGACTACGAACAAATTCTGAGTATGAAACTCATGTTCAAGGTTTTGTTAATAAATCCCCAAAGAAAACTTGAGCTTGAGCATGAAACCGTACTGATAGTTTCGTAATCTTGGGGCCTGGGTACTCTTTCATATCCACTGCCAGATCGATAAAACAAGAGGTTACTACAAGACCGTTATGGTCTCTTATTGGACACGGTAGTTCTTTCATGAAAGGGTGCCTTGCTCCTTATGGGGGATTTATGAACAAAAATTCTGAAATCGCATTCGTAGTCTCGGGGCCAGGATACTTGCAGCATCAGATGGCAGATAACGTATAGCTGGTACTGACAAGACCAAGGATGATAACTGCATTGCCACTCTACAGACATCGCATCCTATCAATATCGCATTAGAAAGGTAACTTTCGCGAACATTGATGCCGGGCCCCCGGGGCGGGATTTGAACCTGGACATCATACCTGTGTCCATTGTCTCACTGGAATTTGGCAAAATCTGCATCACGGGTTGGTTTGGACTCTTGACTAGAGACTGCGACATTCGCAGACATTTCAAATTAGCCATGGTTTTCGCATAACTTGAGCTCCCGTTGCGTTGCAACAGGCGAAGATACCAGATATAAATAGACCGTCTCTGATTGGATGAAATCTCTGTTGTACCACCGTCAAGGTAGTGGGATATAGTTGACACAAGAAGACCTGTAAGTTGAAAATTTTGTCTGTCAAAAAAGATTTCTAGCTCACTCGTCATTCAATAGATATAATAAGCACACCTCAGAAACAACATTATATATTTGGCTCTTAGACAGATCATATTTTAGATTTGATTTTTGATTTTTCATGCTTCGTGGCTGCTTTTAGTAGCTAGTCATTTAATTATTCACATGTTCTTCTCGGAAAATCATGAAATTTCCACATAATAGTATTGCTTCTAACAGAAGTTAACAAATTGTTTTTAAATATAAATATTAAAATTAATGAAAGGATGAGAAACGATATTGGCTCTTTTATAATCAATAAACTTTGTTTTAATTCCTAACCTGTTTTGGAAGCAATGGCATCGGGAGTTATTCCAGAGTCCATGATTAAGTTTTGTATGTCGTCCAGCCGCTTAGATGGTGGGACCCTATGTTAAAATATATATATATATATATATATATATATATATATATATGTAATGTTCATGTTAAACTAAACCATTACATCAACAAACATAAATATTGAGAATAGTATGGAAAGTGTTTAAAATAGCATCTACCTGATATGATCTCGCTCCTCATCCCACATGATTTTTTGTTTTTTTTCTAAATTGGATCTGAGGGTATTTTCTGTAACAGTAAATCCTAAATTCATGATGAACCTCCTTTTAGTTTTATACTATTTAAATAGACTTTAAAAAATCTATATGGAAAAACAAACACTTTTGATGAAGAAATCTTAAAACATTATTAGTATATGTAAAGTTTATATTTCATACTCAACACATTTTTTATGGGGATTTATGGGCAAAATGAGAATGATATTGAAAAAAAACAACGTTTCACGATCTTGATACCTTCAGTATGATTCAATGTTCAAACTCAAAATTTTATATGGAAATTGTGAGTTGAGCATTTCGTAATCTTGGGGCCTAATTAACAAGTTCTTGACTGACCTCATGAATTCGTCCAGCCTCCCTTTCAAATCCTCGTCAATTCCTGACGTAACCGCGGCGAGGGACCCCGGCCCTTCCATGTCACAAACATCGTCTTCTCGGCTGTCCCTCCGTGGCCTCTTGGCAATGTGTATCTCTGTGGAGCTCGACGCCCTCGCACTCTGACAGACCTCGGGGGTCGAAGGTCGTTTCTTGACCACCAGAGACTGTGGAACCGTGTACAGGTTTCCCAGTTCATTGTCGATGCGGCTCAGGGAGTCAAAAGCGTCCACGACCTGCTGTTTGGTGATGCCGCTGTTTCTTAGACGACGGATCAGCTCTATTTGTTCGATGGTGAAGAGTGGCTGGTGTGTGTTCATATTGTCGTAGGTATGGACTGCAATCTTAGCCGAGTGTTATGTCGTCGCCATTTCTTGCAAGGAAATTTATGGCATATGTAAACAAAATGTTATATCTGGGCTATGATAATGATGAAGATAAGCATGCCAATGTGGTCATCATTATTTAGTAATAATTTATATAAATTTGAAACAGTTAACAATTTATTATCATATGATGCGAGCAAAAAAATGGCCCCAATCCTTTCAATATTAAAAAAGATATTACAAAGCCACATATCCGGTTACCAGTTTTCGAACGACACCTATTTTCGAAACTTTTTGTTTTACGGATTTCTCGCATTATAATGAGAGATGTTCTGTCATCAATAATACAGGCTTGCCAGGTAGATGCTTCACAAACAAATTCTACAAACATTGGTAACAATCGAACTGAAATGTCTGCTGTTTTCAAACATGTGGAATGCTATTGTAGAAAATGCAGCATCATTGTAAATCGCGAATAAAACATAAACAGAATGATGCCCTGTACTTACAGAACAAAGTCGTCTTCTTTCATAAATGATTGGTGGCACTCATGATCAGTTCTGCCAAACCAGGAAATCACTCTGCAAACCTATCAGAACTATTGAATACAGGTGACTGTGATTCCTGTACGTGAAATGAAGAATGCAATCAAACTTTGGCCATGCTTTTCATGTAGTGTTGTGTTTTCATTCAGATTGGTGTTTTTTCATGGGATAAATGCATAATTATAATGTAGGAACTACAAAGTTTAGTTTTTGTTTTATTTATTTCGCGAAGTGAATCAAGCTATGCTTATTATATTGAAAACCGGTTATCAGAAGATATTGATTTTATAATTAAACCACAAAAAAATCTGAGATATATACATATTGGAGAGTACATTTATCTTTGTTAAAATACTAATACCATTGAGTGACCGGATTTTGTGGTATTAAGGTTCGAAGCAAGCTGCGCACGATCTATTGACGATTGTATCGTACATAATTATACTCATTAACGTAAAGAACTCACTTCCTCGTTCTTTTATCACAAAACACTGCTATATCCACAGTTAAATTTCACAATGCACTGCCCCAAGCAAAGTCATCACTTTGGCGGCCACGACACTGATGTATACCACTTTCTGTGGTAAACGGAAAAAAAGTCTATTTACAGAGATCCAGTTGAAGCAAAATTCAAATAAGCCACAAACCAGTTCAAATAATGTTAATTTCCCTTAAATAGAAATATTAACATAAATATGAGATGCAATCTGTAAAATGACGAAAATGACGAAAATAATAATAAAATATCTTGAAAATGAAATTTTATTTATTAAAAATACTACACTTGTCATTTTAATGAGACATTTATGATGAATATAAAATTTCGTTTGCAAATTGACAAAAGAAATGGCCCAAACGGGATCCATTATATTTTGAAATCGACAAGAGACATTCCATTGAGATCACTTTATTTATGATGCTAAACATTTATGATACAGACGATTTGACCGTCATATTTTTTAGAGCTTACAATGATTTATTTGCGAATTGTTTACATCACGTTGAAAAGTGCATTAAGCTCACAGCCATATTTTCTAATGTTTCACTTTGTTCGATTGTATACTTACGTTTGCTGATGACATTTACACAAGTTCAGCGTAATAGAACAGGGGAAGTGTTAGACGTTAAAATATATCCAACAGGTGGCAGGATTCTTTTACTTTAAACTTTTTAAAATTGTATTTATTGGTATAGCGGAATCAGCGTTTTAGTAAGTAGTACGAAAGCTGGGTTACCCCCGAATTGGGGACACTAAACAATAATAATCTCTTATCAGTTTATGGCACATATATCTTGTTTATACTTCAAATTGGCCAATTAAACTATAGTATTACTTTAAATGAATTAAATAAAGACAATAATTTCCTATGTTTCCATTAAAAATTATTTGTTTTATATGTTTCGATATTGTATAACGATATTAAATTGTTTTAACTTGTCAGTCAACCCATTTTATATCTAGACGAAAGCTGGTCTTCTATAAATAGATTGTTTTGACTGGTTTACTTGAAACTTCAGTCCATGTTTATTAATCATGACGGTTCTGTTACGACATTGTGCAAATACTAGTATAGGTCTAATTATTAGGCTACTATTCTACCTTGAAATCAAATGTACGTAAAGTGAAATAAAGTACAGTACGTCGGACATGTTAAATACATTAATGTTTTTCATCACGTTCATTATTTGTAAGATGTTTTGATGCACGAACCAGTAAACCGGACGCCATTTTGGTTAGGCTAGTTAACGCAGTTTCCAACACAACCAAAATAGCTAGGCTGGCTCACAGCCACGATCGGCTACCAAATTGAGTGCTCACGGACAATCCAATGTCATTAATAACATAAATTTGTGCGGACTATCTGATGCTGCTAAAAGAGTAACATATGCAAACCAGTACTAACTAAATATACTAACCTATATTTGTGAAAATGACACCCAAACAGTTGCCAAAACCCAAGCAGTTACCGACTAACATTGGTACGGTCCATCTTAACTGGGAGGGGTTTCAGGTTGCTAACTGAATGCGCGGTAGAGGATTTGTAACAGTAATCTGGTAATCGTTTCCACATGTTGTCCGCCTCTATATGAAAATGTGAATGTTGTTTGCAAACGGTAATAACTAGTGTGTGTATTAAACATAATTAATATTGCAACAACACAATTATTGTCTTAACAGAGGTATACTTTCTGTTGGGAATTTGAGTGGATGTTTTTAATTTATTATTTTAATTAATTATTTTTAAATGTTCCTTTGTCGTTGTTTGTTGCATGTTTAATATGTAAAAAGTAGCATCGCAATATATAATACTTGTATTCGCGACTGTTGTAGAGAACTTGCATACAAGTATGCAATATGCAAGCATATGCTACATTACGTGTATTATTAGGCTATTATAACCAATTGGTTTGAATCGTTATGCGTATTGCACAGGGGTTCGGAGTAAAACATAAATATATTTTTTAAATATATATTTAAATCTAATGATAAAGTTATTTATTTAATAAAACATGATAATAATAAATAAAATAAATAAATAATAAAATAGGAGCCATGCTAAGAGTCTAGGTCAACCTCGCCTAGCAATCTAATAAAATAAATAAAGGGAAGACACGTGATGCTCCTTCAACACTCATTTATATTAAACTTTATTATTATTTTTTAAAATTATTATTATTATTATTATTTATTAAATAAATTACTTTATTATTAGATCTATATAGATACTATTCTATCTCCGAATCCCTGTGATACGAGTAAGCCTAATAATGCATTATTAACCAATGCGAAAACGGTAGATTAACGTCAAAACAACGTCGGGTTGTTATCTGGGGCCGTTTTATTATGGATATCAAAGCAATGTAAACACACACACACACACACACACACACACACATACATACATACCCACACACATACATACACGCAAACGTGTGTGTGCGTGTGTGGGTGTGTGTGTGTGTGAGAGAGAGAGAGAGAGAGAGAGAGAGAGAGAGAGAGAGAGAGAGAGAGAGAGAGAGACATATAAAGAAAGGGAGCCACACTAGATTTTACTATAGGCTATTATCTATAGGCTATTAACTATAACATATAATTTCAAAAGTTGACTAAATAGATGTGTTTTACCATTCAGATTGGTATTAAACAATAGTGTATGAAGAGTCAGCGAGTCTTACTGAATTAAAAATTCATAGCGATTTACCAACAGACGTTAAATGATGGTACTTGTTGTTCCCCTGCTTGGCCCTCAGCATGAAAGGGGTAAAGCAAGGACTGGTCGGCTCGGAATCAGTATCCTGTGTCTGGGGTGTCCGTGTTCTAACTCATGTTGCAGATGATAGTTGTAAATATATGGGCCTACACAAATACACACCAACACACAAACATGCTTCGCCACCACACAAATACACCCCACGGCCACCACACAATCAAACAACCCCACATAGGTTAAACACAAACATGCACCACCATACAAACACCACCACGTATGCCATCCTCGAAACGGACCATTATGCCTAAGTAACATTATTTGATGGATGAAGTAGGGACAATGGTTTGTGTTTAGAGGATGCACGTCTGTATATAAGAATACTTTGCTACGACACAAATACACACCACCACAAATACTACACACTATCAACCACAAAATTCTTGAAGTACACCCCACCACACAATTAATAGGCTACACACCACCACACAAACATACCAGCAGCAAACAACTCAACGACAACCAACAACCACAATAATTATAACACCGTATTCAGATGTGTTGCATGTGGCTCCATATCGGCATATGAATGCCAGGGTAGCAAAATCAAAGTGTTTATTATCGATCTGTTTGTCGCTGAAAGTCATATCGATGACGATGTTCTAGTGACCGTCGAGCGTCATCTTAACACACACTGCATATACTTGTTCACGATTTATGGCTATTATTACCTCGTCTCACGAACATAGCAGTGTATAAGTGTCGACAACTCACTTGTGTAGTGCAAATTTACACCGATAGGGTAAGGGCGTACTTATGTATTGTCACGTTATCGATCTGTTTTACGGCGGGAGGGTGGCGGAACAGCCAGTCGCAAGGTGACTAGCCACACGTGACGGGTATGTTTGGTTTCTATGTGCTGCTAGCCTGGTTAGGAAGCCATAATACTAGTGTCAACACGGACTTCTAGTTTTGGTGGAATATCGAAGGAAATTCGGTGTGCATACGGCATGATTGTAAATATACTGGTAATTATTTTGGCGTCGATCCAACTTTAGGCAGCATTTAGGGACTGGTTCTGGTGCTTGACAACGCCGGACTGAGGTAAGAATGAGGTAATCCGAGAGGTGTAGTGTTATGCTGTTGTGATAGGTGTACACGGGCACACATGTGAGGTGTTTGTGTGTGTAAAGAGAGATAGAGAGAGAATGGGGAAAACAACGGACGGTGGTGGTGAAGAGCTCGAAAACAAGAAAATAGACGTATTAAAGAAGACGGATCCTACAGAAGTGACCGAAGGCCCACACGAGGATACCAACAAGGATACCAACAAGCAATCTGAAAGTATGCAAGAATCAGGAGACGAACAAATTAAAGATGGAGATCGGAAACTCGGCAATGGAAACATTTCTGTTGAAATCCAGGAAAAATCACTAGTTGAAAATCAACCCAAACCGGAAGTTGTGGAACAATTTGATTCAGTGTCAAATGAAAAAGCTAAAGACGCTCCATTGACAAAAGACGTCGAACATAAAAAGAAAAGCGAGCATAAGAAGGTGGTCGACTCCAATAAGACGAGTTCAGGAGCTCCGAAGAGCAAGAGACCAAAGAAAGGAATATTGGTTTCATATTCGCCGGATGCTGGATTCATGGAGAGGAAGTTCGTCGTGGAAACCACACAGCAGATGAAAGAAAACAACCTGGCAGACGACATATGGTTCGACAAGGACGAAAAGAATACTGACAGCCCATGCTGGTTCTCATTGAGGATGGAAGCGGTCGAAAAATGTCGCGCCGCCGTTCTGATTTTATCCGACAGCTATTTCAGTTGTCCCGTGTCCGTGTACGAAGGCAAAGCTTTGATTGACCGGCAAAGATCGGACCCAAGCTCCGTCCGGCTTTTTCCGATTCTCTTCAACAATATTGAGAACACTGAAGTGCCCAAACATTACAGCGGTATCTTGCACAATGCCGTTGATTTGACTACGAACGCGTTGGCTAAATTGAGCTTGGCAGAGAAGACGTCTGTTGTTATTGGATGTATTATGGAGGAATTGGAAAAGTTCGCTAACATGACAGCTCCGCCGACAACCATGAGCGCACCGGATGCGGATTTTACCGGAGAGTACAAAGCAAAGAAAATATGTCAGTGGAATGTCGGAGACTTGCAGGAATGGCTATTCAAACTTGGAATCAAAGAATTCTACCGTCAGAGCTTAGCCGAAAACATGGTGGACGGGTTTCTGCTTATGTCGTTGACGGACCACGATATGGTGAAATATCTGGGTGTCGACAGTCGTGTGGTCAGGAAAAAAATAATGCAGCAAATTTTGCAGACTTTGGACAAGGAACATAAACAACCCGACAATTGGCACCTTCGTGCACGTGCGCAGCGTCCGAAGCCTGACGTCGTGTATATCATATATGATCCAGCAGACGTCAGACTTGCGCAGAACATCAAAGCTGATATAAGGAAAAAGAATTTACAGGTAATGTATCATGTGTTAGGCCTACACTTTAAACTCTTCACACACACACACACACACACACACACACACACACACACACACACACACACACACACACACACACACACACGAACAATCAAAATATAAAAATATGTGCAACACGCTACATTTTGCGCAAATCCCATTGGTTTTCAATATTTTCAGACTTTTTATCATAGTTTTGTATTTTTTATCCCTTGAGAAAACAAAATACAAAAATAAAATAAAATAATATTGAAAACCATTGGGACCTGCGGAAAATGTAGCTAGTAAGCTTGTGTAGACAAATCAAATGTACATACTTTCAGGTAAAAAATGTCAACAAACCGTAATGATATGACAGCTGTTGTAGTCGAGCCGAGTTCTAAGTGAACTTTGTTTTCAGTTATTTAAAGTAGTAATATAATTCTGATTATTGAAGTCAATAGACAACTAGACGACACAAATTACGTAGTCTGCAGCGAAGGAAATTATATTTTAGTTATAAGTTTTAGACTAATAATTTTTCGAGCAGTGTGTACAGCTCAATATTTGGATCTTATGCATATACATATAACGTTAACAGTAATTGGTTTGACATAACATAACGTTTAGGAATCTCACTGGGAATGAAATAGACAGAATAATATGAAAAACAAATAAACTTCAGCTCATCCAAATAATGCGAAAGAGAAACATGCCATGACAAATAATTTACTTATTGTTAGTAAAGAGTCGCTTTAGATCTTACATTGATAAAGCACTTACTGATTTTACAATGACATAGAAACGGGCATTACAATGGTACAACAATATTACAGTGACATAGGAATATTACAATGGTACAATGAATACAAGTATTACAATGATACGGGAATATTAGTTGAATGGAAATATTACAAGTGTACAGGAATATTACAATGGTACAATGAATACTAGTATTACAATAGTACGGGAATATTAGTGGCATGGAAATATTACAACGGTACAGGAATATTACAATGGTACATGAATAGTATGCAAATATTAAAATGGTACGTAAATAATATGCACATATTATAATGATATGTGAATATTACAGTTGCATGGAAATAATACAAGGGTAAGGAAATATTTACAATGGTGTGTGAAGGTTATAATGAACCCTACAGCTTCTGAACAACTGGATAGTTAATTTGTTATATATATGACAGGTCATGTTAACCGTGAACATTGTGTGCCGAAAGTACTTAACGTCTCAGACGAAAGATCGAGATTGCTCTTAATAATCTCCATTCACGAGAAACGCACATGGCTGTGACAAGCTATACAACTGAAAAATGAGTATCAATATTTCTATATGGGAAAAACATGTTGACCACAGCATTGCACTAAGCACGTCTTTAGAGTTGCAGCAATAGAACCATGAATGCTTCATTTGCTTAATATGATTGGCTGATAAGAGACAACAGGTGGTTGTTGCCCACACAATGATATATAGTGTTGATTGGCTGGTCGTGTATGGTCGTATGTGTACTATATATAGACATATACATTTGATCTTTTGTTCTGTTGATAGGAATTGAAGAGATTCTATTTGTGTCTTGCTATCGATATACTAATGTTAATACATGTTTAAAACTGTCCATTTGTTATTGCATGCGTTTCTTTTTGTTAATGTATATATATTTCTTTAATTAATATCATGCGTTGCTTTATTAATTATTATTTTAAATGGTACTGAGATATTAAATTTTGAAGAAAATTAAACTAGAATAATGAAATTTAATTGCTGATCAATTCATAACTAGACTAATTAAATGTAGTTATTATTAGACCAGCAAACTTATAACTGTTGTAATGTTAAACCCGTCGTGAATAAAAACACGCCCATGTCACCGTAACTGTCGATTATTGTTCCCTATCGAAATATAGTAGCATGTTACAACACAGGTCATGACAGGGTGCATTTTTACAATGGACACCGGTTCGCGACGGATACAATATAAGCGGTCTATAAGTATGCCTGCTCCGAGTACCTGCTTTGTTGGGTACTTAATACCCGAGACAGGATTACTTCTGGCTCCACAACTCAATTGACGATCAGCTTCTGCAGAAGGAATTATTCTCTTCGTTTATGGGAGTTTCCAATGCTAATCCCCGGTAAGATTACCAAACCCACATGTAGGGACACTATGCATTAACGTTCAGTATTATATGCCGTAATACTTTGTATGTTTTATAAAGCGTGGTTGTAATAATTATGGCAACCACATATTAAACATAGTCGAATCCATATGCGAAGCTATTAATGAAGGCAACCATCCATTAACAAGGTATGTGAATAAGTATATGTTTACCGAAGCATGTATAGTTAAGACCGATGTACTGCAAATACATGGGCACAAGTAAAGCAATCGAGAATACAAGCATGTGTATTCATTCATTCATTCGTCTTTCATTCATTCATTTAATCAATCATTTAGTCATTACACACTTAAGCATTTCGGAAGGTACATTATACATTTGGGAAGGGATTGTGGGCAATTGGTAAGATAAATATAGGTATTTGGGAAAAAAATGTAGGTATTTGTAAAGGTACTGTTGGCATATGGGGAAATAGTGTAGGCAGTTGGACGATCATTTGTGATCGTACTGATAGGCCATAAGGTCCGTGTCTGCATATCATTTTATCTTTCGAAAGCAAATTCAGGACTATGACATTTAATTTCATAAGGCAATGCCCCTTGACGTGTTACTGTAACCTGTTTAATCTCGTTTGCTACACACAATATAGGGAAGGTGGACAGAAAAAAACAATGTGTAAAACACATGTACAATTATGGAATACATAAGTCATAGACAGCATGTTATGCATGATCCAGTTCCTTGCAACATTGCCTACTTTCACTATGTCAAAGTGAAAGAAAGCAATGTCATAGTGAAAGTAAGTAAAGTGAAAGTAGGCAATGCCATAGTGAAAGTAAGCAATGCCATAGTGAAGAACAATGTCATAGTGAAAGTAAGCAATGTCACCGTGAAAGTAAGAGTGGAAGTAAGTATAACAGTCTAGTTTTTCTGTTACATTATGTAACAGTTTAGTTTGCTCTGCTACATTTTGGTGACAGATATATTCTGTGGTAGAAATATTCCTGCTTGAGTCTGCGGAAGTCTGGAGTAGTAG